>CACVCL010029543.1:0-68253 GCA_902729485.2 Mus minutoides | reverse complement strand
TGGAAGTCCCAGGTATGACCAGGAGGAGGAGTGTGGAAGAGGAGAAGATGGGAGAACAGGAAGGCTCCAGGAGCCATGATGGACTAACAGCCATGCCTCCCCAGGACCCCAGACTGCTGGAACAGAAGTAACCCAGAGAGTTTCAAACAGCAAGTATTTGGGAAGCACAGTTGAGTCAGTAGCCAGACTGGCATTTAGAGATTTAGATTGGGAGGGGGTAATCTCCCAGCAATTGTGCAGATCCTAATACACAAATAGCATAGTTTGAGTCTCATTTATTTAAAGTTCAATCAGGATAAGTTTAGTAGATATTTCTATACATTTGGTACCCAGTGTGGGGCACATCACTCTGGCACAGGCCGTTGGTCATAGGGTTTTTAGACTGGGGAAGCTTTAGTGGAGAAGGCAGCTGTGGGAAAGCCATCAACCCTTCTGGGTGAAGCCTTTTTGCTAAGGCGGTTTCAGAATCACCGAAGCTCTTGTAAGCAGTCCCTTATACCCAATAAACTCACAGATTCCCAGGGTGAGCTTCAGTGCAATTATACTTGGGTTTGTTCTTGTAAGTGGTTGGTTAATAGAGGTGGAAAGATACATCCTGACTGTGGGCAGCACCATCCCCTGGGCTGGTCTCCTGGGCTGACTAACATGAGGAAGCAAATTGAACCCGAGCATTCCTCTCTGCCTCTTGCGCGTGGATGAGTCTCTCCTATCACCAATCCTTCAAGCCCCGACGGACTAGATCCTCTAGCTGTGAGCTGGAATCATGTCTCTTTAAGTTGATCACATCAGGTACTCTGCCACAGCAGCAATAGGAAGAACAACCAGTGCAGGTCTCTCCCAGGCCAAACACCCTGCTCAAGCTGAGTGTAGTGTCAACTTGACTGAATCTGGATTAAACTATAATCCAGAACTGGAAGGCTCACCTCGGATCCAGCTCTTGAGGCTGGAAGACACACGTCTCTGACCTGGATCTTGGCAAGGAGATCTCTCCCAAGGTCAACCTGGGACAAGTAAGTCCCAGATCCGGGAGTGGTGGTACACACCTTTAATCTGGGACACACCTTCTGCTAGAGGCCTACATAAGGGTATTGCGAGAAGGGAAATTCATTCTTCTTCGCCTGCTTGCCTTGTATGACTGAGCAACTGGTAGATCCTTGGGACTCCCATTCACAGCTGCTGCTGACCATTGTTGGGGAGTTGGACTACAGACTGTAAGTCATCTACAAATTCCCTTACTATATAGAGACTATCCATAGGTTCTGTGACTCTAGAGAATCCTGACTAAAACACTGGACTAAAACTCTTCTGACCCCTGGCTTGGTAGAGACATTATATAGGATGAGAACATGATTAGCCATTGTTAGAAAGGTTGGAAAGAATTTTATTTTATTTTTTTGGTTTTTCAAGAAAGGGTTTCTCTGTATATCCCTGGCTGTCCTGGAACTCACTTTGTAGACCAGGCTGGCCTCGAACTCAGAAATCTGCCTGCCTCTGCCTCCCGAGTGCTGGGATTAAAGGCGTGCGCCACCACGCCCAGCGGAAAGAATTTTCTTAAAATATTTGCTTATTTAATACAGAGTCCCCTGTCTTCATGCACACTAAATGAAGGCATCAGATCCCATTATATATGATTGTGAGCCACCTTGTGGCTGTTGGGAGTTGAACTCAGGACCTCTGAAAGAGCAACCAGTGCTCTTAACCACTGAGCCTTCGCTTTAGGTCCTGGATGTGGTGTTTCATTAAAGGTTATGTTATACTGTTCAAGCCACGTGAGTCCAGGGTTCTGATTTGAAATCCAGCTGTCTTGCCTGTTGGTTTTGCTTTTGATTGTCACATCTGTTTGATGGGCTGCAGGACTGTAGGGAAAGGCCATTGTCTGACCTCCAGGAGCGCCAGCCCACCTCCTTGTTAATCACTGCTCAGTGTGCTGGTGGAGACAGACCTGAATCACTTCAGACGGCCCTGGAAGGAATATTTCTAGTTTCTTTTGAGCCCCTACTAACCAAGAGCCAGGTTATTGGGTATGACTACTGAGTATCACTGATGTCACAGGAGAGGGAAGAGTGTTAAATGATTGAGGTGTATCTCCAAGAGGGCCTGAGGTAGGAACTGGAAAATCATCAGGATTGCTCTATGGCACTGCCCTGTGCTCAGGTCCCCGTGCCCACCCCATCCCACACCTGGAAAATCATCAGGATTGCTCTATGGCACTGCCCTGTGCTCAAGTCCCTGTGCCCCCACCCCATCCCACCCCACTCCAATCTACACACACACTTTTTTTTTTTTCTTCAGAGTCAGGGTTTCTCTATGTAGCCCTGGCTGTTCTGGAACTCTCTGTAGACTGGGCTGGCCTCGAACTCAGAGATCCCCCTGAGTGCTGGGATTAAAGGTGTATGGCATAATCCCTGAGGTAGCACAATACCCGGCGCACGGTGCACTCCACCCCACCCCCACCCTCCCGTTTTAAAAATGTGCTGGCTTTCTCGGCTCTTACAATCCTGTCACAGAAAATAGCCATCTCCAAACCTTTTTTTCTAATCCAGAGACTAAGTTCAGCTCAACTCAAATGAACAAATGAACAAATCAGTGATGGCTGTCTCATAACGTCTGAATTCAGACCTTGTGAGAGAATGCATTAGTGCAACCTGAATCCTATGTCTACCATGGACCACACTGGCCAGTTGAGGGACAAGGAGCCTGGGGAGAGTGGGGATGATAGGACACTTAGAACAAGGGTGCCACTAAGGACCCCTTTGGAGGTCTTACTAATGCCTAGAAGAGCAGGCCTGAACACAGATTCTCACAGGTATCCTACCCTGGGGACACATTTCCACTCTGAAAGCCAGGTATCTATCACACAGATGGGGGTATCTGTTGATCTCAGGACTGACTAGTCCCTTTTCAGCCCTGGGCTCTGGCAGAGCCTGACCCATTCCTCACTAGATGGCTGCTTAAAAAGCAACAAACTCTCCCAGATCCACAAGATCCTTGTCCAGCTGCTAAGGGTGGAAGGATGGAACACACAAACAAATCCAACCTCAGCAGACTCAAGATTTAGGGGAAGAAATCTATAAAATGCCCACATTTCAGCCGGGCGTGGTGGCACACGCCTTTAATCCCAGCACTCGGGAGGCAGAGGCAGGCGGATTTCTGAGTTCGAGGCCAGCCTGGTCTACAGAGTGAGTTCCATGTCAGCCAGAGCTGTACAGAGAAACCCTGTCTCGAAAAACCAAAAAAAAAAAAAAAAAAAAAAAAAATGCCCACATTTCAAGATCGTGCCAACCCCAAATGACATTTGTGTGACTTGCTAGGGGCATACTGGAGAGATGAGTGGAGTTAGTTGCTGCAGGGTTACTCAGTGAGTAGGGCTGAGTACCAGCTGGGTCAGTGCTCTGAGATGAGTTACTCCTGGAAAGGGAAGAGGTGCAAACAGAGAGAGAGAGAGAGAGAGAGAGATACATGCCAGACAATAACAAAAGGCACAGTGCACGTGAGGGAGAGTTCAGATTTTCATGGTAATAAGTGTGAAAAGCCAAGTGAATGGCTTTGCTTTGCTTCAAACTCCAGAATACCAAAATTGACTCAGAAAGAATTAATAACCTGAGGGTTTTGGTGACACGCCTTTAATGCCAGTGCTCAGGAGGCAGAGACAGTGGGATCTCAATGAGTTCCAGGCCAACATGGAGTTCCTTTTTTTTTTTTTTTTTTCTCGAGACAGAGTTTCTCTGTATAGCTCTGGCTGTCCTGGAACTCACTTTGTAGACCAGGCTGGCCTTGAACTCAGAAATCCACCTGCCTCTGCCTCCCAAGTGCTGGGATTAAAGGCCTGCACCACCACTGCCCGGCTCAACATGGAGTTCTAAGTTAGCCAGAATCATGTAGCGAGACTCTGTCTCAACCCCTTCTTCTACCTCTGGTCAAGAAAAGGAAGTGAACATACACTTTGGGAATTTCATTTCTGGTAGAAAACATGGAGGAAAGTTCATGTATAAAGTAGAAGCCACAGATAGGGGTATTTCCTTCCATACTGTCCAGGAAAGTTAGAAACAAATATTGTTTATTTATAGCATGGAATAATAGATCTCAAAAACATAATATGGGAGAAAAGTTTTAACAAGGTGTTGGTATCCTGTGATAACACAGAAAAGCACACTTTATATTGCTCATGGATTTATGCATGTAGAAGTCTTCAAAGTTATTATGAGGATACATATCAAATTCATATTAGTTGAAAACATGAGTACTTGTGAGAGGATTTTTTTTTAATGTGGTGGACTTTACTCTCATAGTTTAGGATATTGTTAAATTTTGGTTTATTTTTGTTTTGAGACAGAGTATCCTATGTAGTCCACACTGACCTGAAACACACTTCTACCATGTAGACCAGTCTAGCCTGGAACATAGTCTGTCACCATGTAGACCAGGCTGGCTTCCAATCTGCTGAAAGCTTCTGCATTTGCCTCCTGATGGCTGGGACCATAGATATGCACCATTACTTCACACAGACACAGACACACACACACATACAGACACATACAGACACACACACACAGATACACACACAGACACCACACACAGACACACACACACAGATACCACACATACACACACACACACAGTTTTTCCATGATAGGGTTTCTCTGTTTAGCCTTGGCTGTCCTGGAACTCACTCTATACACCAGGATGGCCTTCAACTTAGAAATCCACCTGCCTCTGCCTCCCAAATGCTGGTACTAAAGGTGTGTGCTACCACCTCTCAACCCATATTAAAAGACACAGTTTTAAAAGTGTATATTACATTATCACCTGTATATCTTAATTAATTAATTATCGTGTGAGTATATGTGACAGAGAACAGCTTGTGGGTGATTCTCTTTTTCTTTTCTTTTTTTGTTTTTTTTTGTTTTTTTTTTTTTCGAGACAGGGTTTCTCTGTGTAGCCCTGGCTGTCCTGGAACTCACTTTGTAGACCAGGCTGGCCTCGAACTCAGAAATCTACCTGCCTCTGCCTCCCGAGTGCTGGGATTAAAGGTGTGTGCCACCATGATTCTCTTTTTCTATTATGTGGGTCCCAGGGACTTTTACAAGCGTTTACACACTTAGCCATTTCGCAGGCCTTACTTGTGTAACTTTTAATAAAAATTATGTACACAAGAAAATAATTGGAAGCAAAATGCTGTATTAACATCAATTGGCCAGGTGCAAGCCTGTAATTCTAGTACTTGGGAAGTGCAGGCAGGAGGATCAGAAGTTCAAACTCATCAATACACTTAGTTCAAAGCCAGGCTGGCCATTGTGAACCTTAATTTAAACAACAAATGAATGTGTATACGTGTTCAAATGTATATGCAGAAATGAGCTTAGTTCTAGGTGGTGGAAATATGGGAGGGGGTTGACTTTTTTTTTTTTTTTTTTTTCTTCTTCATCTTTTTCAGTGTTTTAAAAATCTAGGGACAGCGGGCCGCGGTGAGTAAGCGGCGGAAAAAAAAAAAAAATCTAGGGCTGGTGAGATAGCTTGGTAGGTGAACAACACACTGGCCTCGAAGCCTGACAACCTAAGCCGCCCCCACGTGGTGGAACGAAAGAACATACTCATCACCCGCCCCTTCCCCCCTCCCAAACAAATAAGTAAAGTAAATGTAAAAGCCTGTATGGGTATATTAATATGCATAGATACTTAAAAATAAAGTCTGGTTAAAAACAAAAGCAAAACAGAAAAATAAATCAAAAGTATGGTGAAAAACCAGCCAGCTGTATAGCTCTATGCGATACTGTGATAATATTTATATACCAACCCATTCACAATATGAACAAAACTATTTTCTGTGGAGGTAAACATCCATAGAAATTGACAGCAAAAGATCAGAAAGGATGTACAATCAGCCAATAATGCTGGTTACTAGGAAACTAGAGCAAGTCAAAGCTGGAAGAATGTTATTTTGAATATTACAAAGAATATATTTTATCTGCAAAGTTTTAATATTGTTTGTGTACTAAAAATTTAAACACGTAAATTTTCAGATAGAACTGTGCAGACCTGGGGTTACAGTTCAGCTCTGGGAGCTTGGTGAAAGTTACTTAGCCAGAAACAGACATCGAATTCGGGTTATGTGAGTGTCGGAGTGGCTTAACCTGACACCTTAACCAACTGACTCAGAACGCAAATTAAACTATCCTTTGCTTTAAAACTTATTTGGAACAAGCTTGCATCTAAATGCTTTTATTTCAATAAGTGGCATGATGGTACTATTGTTTATGGCAATTTCTATCGGTAGGAAATAAAATAACTATAACTCCAAGAATCGGAAGAAAAGATACGTGTCAATCCGATAAGTAGCTTCTTAGAAAACAGCGTCGGCAGCTGGGTAGCGTGGCCGAGCGGTCTAAGGCGCTGGATTAAGGCTCCAGTCTCTTCGGGGGCGTGGGTTCGAATCCCACCGCTGCCAAGGCGGACTTTTTCTTTTGTCTCAGCGTCTTTCCCCTCTGGGTTTCTTCTGCGGGTGCAGCGGCGACCCCTGCCGTCGATGTGTGCTCTCTGCACCACGAGCAGCTCGCCGAAGGGGCGGTCCCGCGCGCGTCGGGGCGGGGCATTGTGGGTAAGAGGAAGCGCGAGGGCCGGCCCCGCTCCCCCCACGTGTCCGCCGGAGTTTCTCCAGCAGGAACATGGCCGCTGCCTGATAGAAGACCCGGCCGCCGCCGTCTCTGCAGCCCGCGGGTCCCTGGGCCGTTCCGCCGCCCACGCGCGGCCCCGGCGGAGAGGTGAGCCCCGACTCGGCAGCCTCGGGATCCCGGTCGCAGCGGTCGCACTGACTCGGTGCTCCGGGCCGCGCTGCTGAGTAGGCCAGATAGGCCCGCGCCGCTGCGTGCCGAGGGGCCGCGGCCTCCCGGGACCAGGGCAGGGAGCAAGGTGGCCGCCCGGCTTTCCAGGCCGCCCCGGGCCTGGGTCGCTCCGTTCGGCTGGACGGTGGGGAGACGACGGCGGTGCGGCCCGCGCTGACTCAGGCTTCGGCTGCGCTGCCCCGCCCGGGCCTGGCTCCCGAACCGCACCTGCGAGGGCACTGGTGCCCGGTGGCGTGGCGGCTTTCGGAAGAGTGGGAAGGGCGCCTGAGCACCGGCGACGTGGAGAATGCCACCGGACTCGGGGCCGCCTGCATGGGCAGGGGTCGTTGCCCTAGCTGAACCTGGTCAACTCTGCCTGGCCCTAGCGGACCCGGGACGCCTCATTCATTGATCTGTGTTTAAGCAGAGTGGCGACTGCTGCGCGGACCCGGGGACCCTCCAGTAACGGGGGATGGTGCACATACCAGGTCATCCTGGAATATTGTTTTAGAGTTCCTGGGTTTGGGAGCGGAAAGATAGGATCTTACCTTTATCTGTGAAGTGGAGATAAATATGATTCCCGTGTTTTAATGAGAGTAAGATGGGTGACACTCCTTTCATTTGTGGCTGTCTTGTTCGGTCTTATAGTGGAAGAAAACATGTTGCCACGTAGCAACAGCCCTTCTTGTAGGTTCTCCTTTTCCCTTTGAAGCCGGTGTCGGTTTAAGGATGAAAATAGGAAAGGACCCAGGATTATGCAATTCACATCACTAATCAGCTGCTATACTGTAGAGGTGGGATTTGAACCTGTAAGGTTTCGCACGGCAATCCAACCTCTTAACCACTATACCATACTGCCTTTTACCAAAGAAATGTGCAGCATATTAGTTAAGAATAAAACCAAGGCTCTTGACATCATCTAGATTTGGATTTCTTGTTTTCCTGGGTGTGTGTGTGTGTGTGTGTGTGTGTGACCTTGGGTAAATCAGTTCTAAGTTGGGCACTATAAATTTTGATTTGCACAGCTAATGAGGAGAGTAAGTATTATTTGTTACTATATTGATGCCTGGCATCCTTAACATTTGTGAATTTTTTTTTAAATTTTAAAAGTAATGATCCCATAACCACGACAAAGTATAATTATTATCTCCACTTAATGGTCCAGGAATGTGAAGCATAGAGAAGCCTTCATAGAGTTTAAAGTCTAGTGTAGAGGACAGCTAACACCTGACCAGCAAGCAGATCAGGAAGTTCCAGCTTAGGACCATTCAGGAAATAAGGAATTATGATTGTAATGGAAGGGGTTGGAAGCGGCTGTTCCAGTTGGGTTGTCAGGGAACGTGTCTAATCCTAGAAGGAGTGGCAGTGGTTACATATAAGGAAAATGAGCATCCTGAAAATGACCTGGTGAGCCGGGCAGTGGTGGCGCATGCCTTTGATCCCAGCACTTGGGAGGCAGAGGCAGGTGGATTTATGAGTTCAAGGCCAGCCTGGTCTACAGAGTGAGTTCCAGGACAGCCAGGGCTACACAGAAAAACCCTGTCTTGAAAAACCAGAAAAAAAAAAGAAAATGAGGCTGGGCGGTGGTGGCGCATGCCTTTAATCCCAGCACTTGGGAGGCAGAGGCAGAGGCAGGTGCATTTCTGAGTTCGAGGCCAACCTGGTCTACAAAGTGAGTTCCAGGACAGCCGGGGCGATACAGAGAAACCCTATCTTGAAAAACCAAAAAAAAAAAAAAAGAAGAAGAAGAAGAAGAAAATGACCTGCAATTGTTGTGCAGAGGTCCTCAAGGATGCTAGAAGCTCAGTAATTGATCACTAGGCCATGAGGAGATGCTTATGTAGAGACAGATAAGATCATGTAAGGGCTTAGGGGTCCATGGAAGGATTTGTTTTATGGGACAGTTGAAGGGTTGGGAGCAAGGGCTACCGACAGTCACAAAGACTGTCAGTCTCTTGAGCATTGGAGATAGGAGGGTGGAGCTAGGAAAGCCTTTTTTGTTTTGTGTCTGTAAGTTTTTTTTTCCCAGATGAAAAAAGTTATAGCCCAGGATGGCCTCAAACTTGTTATCTTCCTCCCTCAGCCTCCCAAGTGCTGCTGTGCATGGGTCACCACAGCTTGCTTTGGAAACTTGGATTGTTGGCAGGTCAAGATTTATTAGTGAGTATTGTAAAATTGGGTTGGGGGTCTTGCTACCAGCATTTTTATTTTGCAAGGGCAAGGATGGAAAACATCACTGTGTGGCATGTCTCAGTCATGTTACACAAAGCACTGCTTCAGCTGTGGCATTTCCATGTATCTTCTGCATCATTGATGGGAAAATATTATTGTTGGTCATAGGCTAAACCTTTAAAAGCCACTGAATTGGATACTGTTGTCTAGGAGGCTAAAGGGGTGATGACCTTTGCAGGTAACTCAATCGGGTGCATTGTTCAGAGAGAGGAGCCTCTATCATCCAGGTGAGAGGGGCCTCATTCTGCCTGATGGCAGGGCTGGGCAGAATTTCAGCCCAGAAAGAATAGTTGGGACTTGAGACTCTCGTAACCCCATCATAGCCTCTTTTTGCATATGCTGTGATTCCTTGGTTCCCCCTGAAATCCTGTCTTAATTGGCCACCAAGTGCAGCTGCCTGTAGAGCGGGTACCTGCTTGACACACATCTGTGACACTTGGTAGCCAGTGCAGATGCACAGTGGCAGACAGCCATGTAGGACTGCTCACACGGTTGAGACCTGCCCGCCATGTCCTGATGTGCTGTGATGGCCCATTTCCCACCAGCCTGCCTCTTTCCCCAGTCCAGACCTTCCTTTGCTCGGAATCCCTCTGGAGCTCACAGCAGCCTTTCAGGTCATACCTTCAGGTGCCAGGGAGAGCTGTGCTGTACCTGTTGAGTTTTGGGGACCAGGGATACAGCAAGGCAAAAGTAGACTGTCTTAGTTTGTAGCTTACAGCTTCAAGGTAGGAAGGACAGATAGAGTGGAAATTATCCCATGGTGATAATGCACAAAGGAGGTCAGAGAAAGGAGAGCAGTTGGGGGGCAGTTTTCAGTTTTGAGAAGTAGGGACAGATCACTTTAGAAATGAGATGACATTTGAACAAAACCCTGAAAATGGCACAGGAGAGAACCTGAAGTTAGGGTAGGACACTTAGTGTGGCTCTCGGATGGATTGGAAAGACCGGAAGATCGGAGGTGGTGGTGGGTGGAGCCTAAGGCAAAGGGTTGGGGTCAGCTGAGGTTCACTGGAAGGGTCAAGATTCTCTGAAGAAGATGGGGGGCCCTGGGAGGCTTCACTCAGAGGGTTGAGCAGTGATTGTGGGGCAGGAAGGAGCCAGGAAAGCAGCCAGGAGGCTGAGCTGGCTAGATTGAGGTGTGGCCCCAGTTGGCCAGCTTCTGGCCTCCTTTGAAGGCAGACCTGACAGGATGAGCTGGTGTGAAGTGAGAGGAAGGGAGATACTAAGGATGTGGCGGGTGTTTCTGCCTGAGCAGTTCAAGTGTGGGCTGTGTCTACAGCTAGTGAGTTTACATGGGGCCTTAGCTAGTATTGAATCCTGTACTAAAGGAATTGCTTATATACCTTTTAAGTCTTAGTGATTGTTTTGTTTGTTTTAAATGTTTGTTTAGATTTATTTGCTTTTGAAACAGTTTTACTGTGGGTCCCAGCCTGTAGACTAGGCTGGCCTTAAGTTGCCTCCCAAGTGCTGGGATTAGAGGTATCACCATGCCCAGCTAAGTTTTGTTTTGATTTTAAGATTTATTTATATGAGTACATTGTAGCTGTCTTCAGACACACACCCTTCAGAGGGCATCGGGTCCCATTACAGATGGTTGTGAACCATGTGGTTGCTGGGAATTGAACTCAGGTCCTCTGGAAGAGCAGTCTTAACCGCTGAGCCATCTCTCCAGCATCTTATAGCCCAGACTTGCTACCAATTCTCCATGTAGCTCAGGCTAACCTTGAACTAATGATTCTCTTGTCTCTACCTCCCAAGAGCTGGGATCACAATCATTCACTGGTACACCTAGTATCCTTTTACATCATTCAGATATGAGGTGGATAAAATTGGAGTGATCTCACCCAGGAACATAAGGTGGGAACAGCTGAAGTCTTTGGATGGTCAGTTCTTTTCTTAGCCAGTAGCACCTCTGCCCTCGGGTGCAGGAGAGCTGGAAGCCTGTGAGCATCCCTTTCCAGATCCTTGGCTTGAGCTTCCCTTTCTCTGTGTTGTTGGGTTTCTTTTCCTCCCATCCTTTAAGCCCACTCATTTCCTTAGCTGGAACTGGAGGGTCCCACTCTTTACTGGACTTCCATCTATAACTGTTACCCAAGTCCAAAGACTGGATTTGAAGTCTAGATGTGGTGTGACATTGAGTAAGCTCCTGTAACCTGTCCCTGAATTCAATCTCTTTTTTTGTAAGATGGAGACAGTCATACCACTCAGCCTTATTGTCTCATAAGCCCAAGAGAAAATATTCAAAGAGGGTCATTTTGACTACAAAGTACAGAAAATCGGCTCATTGGGGTTAGAGTCTAATAGCCAGCTGTCTGAAGAGACACTGAGAAGTCTATGGGCCATGTGACAGCTGCTTTCATATTAGCACAGGGCCCTCAAGACCCCAGTGTTTCAATATAGCTGTAGACTGCCAGCTTCCTCAGGCCTGGCTGGGAGTTCTTTTTGAGTGGGCAAGAAACCTATAAAACTGGTCATTAACTTTTCCCTGGAGGTCCATTGATGTGTATTGGCTTGGGTCTCCCTGCTCGCCCTTTGTGGGCTTGCCCCTCCTCACTGTTGCTGCCACCTCAGACATAGAAAGACCATGTTTTGGTGTTGGGCTTCCCTTCCCTGCACAGCACCGGTGAAGAAAGGTGCATCAGAAAAGCTGAACGGCCTGCTGATTGCCCAGGTCTCTTGTTGTCTTTGCAGATCGAGTTGAGGACTGTGAGGTGGGCTCTCCCTAGTATGGCCAATGAAGAAGATGACCCAGTCATACAGGAGGTAACTGCTGCTGTCAACTGTCTATGGGGCACAGGCCATAGGACCAAGTCCCTCCTGTATGTCCATAGGCCAGTCTAGGGCCTGTTGGTGATCTAGGGACCTTACTCTTACTGTAGCTCTTGTTCCTTCAGGGCTGTGACCCAACAGCCCCTGATTTTAAGACCTCATCTGATGTGCCTAGACTTAGCTTGCTTGCTGCCTCTCCCACTCTGTAGAAAGTCAGCTGCAGAGCTGGACACTGAATAGACACTGAACAGTGACTGAAAGAGATGGGTAGCTCCCAATGCCTGCGCTTTGCAGATTGGGTCATTCAGCAATTTTTTTACTCCATTCACTGTGTACCAGGGACAGTGACATAATAGCAACCAGGCTGTGTCCTTGTGTCTAGGCAGCCTCTGGCCTATGCATGAGACACATAAGAAGTCTCAGACACAAACTTTGGGCAGGCAGGCAGGTCCAGACTCTTCACAGAAAGACAAAGTTGTTTGTTGTCATTCTTACCCCTCCAGATCCTTCCAGCCCAGGCCCTATGTTTGCCCTGGCCTCCTTAGGTGTATCTGGAACCTACATTGAATCTGAAGGGCAGGAGGCAGGAGACCATCCCTAGACAGACAGTGCTTCCTCTTGTTGGATACATCTTACGAGTTTTTAGATTTGAATTGTTTAAATGCCTTAAGCTATAGCTGCACTAAAGAAACCAAGTAACCACAGAGGGAATTAGAGACAGCATAGAGGGAGTGTCCTTGCAGCCAGGCAGCTCTGGCTTGCTTCCTCTCAATGAGTCCCTGAGCTGTCAGAAACAGGTGGGGTGGACATTCCAGGTCAGGAAAGCATGTGTGTGAAGGCCGAGGGCAGGAGTGAGCACAGTTGGTGTACAGAGCCTGGCAGTCAGGAGTATGAGGTGAAGAAGAAAAAAGGAGAGAGGTCTCACAGGGCCTTGTAGACCTTCTTAAAACAGGGTGACATGTAGATAGGAGAGCAAGTAGATAGAGCCCCACCCCATCTCCCAGAAAGCACTTGCCCTGGCTTTAGGAGGCATCCCAGTCTTGGAGCTCAGGCATGGGTGCTCCTTCCAGGTTAAAATAACCTTGGGTAGAGGCAAGCAAGCTCTTGGTCTTGGTTCTTGGGTGGCTGTTGAGAGGGAATTCTGGATGTCCCTGGGTTGGAGGCCTGGCCTGGTTATCTCTGTTCTTAGTATAAGTCAAGACTTTTCCTCTTCCCTCAGCTGTCTGTGTGAGCTACTGATCCTGTTTGAATGTCTGAGCCTGGTTTAAATGTTTTCTTCCCTTGTTCCCAGATCGATGTGTACTTGGCCAAAAGTCTGGCAGAGAAACTGTATCTCTTTCAGGTAAGGATGGGACTTTATGCTGGTAAATGGGGAAAGCTGAGGTCGATGGGCAGGAGGCATGGCAGAGCTCCCTTGCTCAGATGGGCAGGCAAGACATGTGGGATGCAGATTGAGCAAGCTGGGGTGCTGGACCAAACCAGCCAGTGTCCAGCCCCTGAGCAAGTACCTCATCTGTGCCTCAGTTTTCAGTAGTCACACTGCCTAGCCCATAGAGATTCTGTGAGGGTCAGATGCATCCACATAGAAATGCTTAGGCCACTGCCTGAGGAAGAGTTAGTGCTGACAGGGACCACTGCTGCTGGGTAGAACTCAAGGATGCTTCCAGAGTATCCTTGTAGCCATGTGCAAGCCTTGGGCCTGTCCCTTAAGCGTGCCAAGTTCACACGCACGCACGCGCACACACACACACCCGTGGCCCTTCCCTGCTGTGGCTGGCATCTGTTGAGCAGCTCCTGATTCAGCACTGCTTTCCCAAGTTACCTCAACCTCATAGTATCACTGTGATGGTGGTGGCTATGTTTTTACATCAGCTTTTCTGGAATACAGTTCATTCACCATATTTTCTCACATTTAAGTAAGTGAACCATGCTAAAGATTTTAACCTGTTTGGGGGCTGTGCAGTAAATACCACACTCTTGTTTTAGTACATTTTTGTCTCTGAAAGAAGTCCCGTGTATTTAGTCAATCCTCAGCACTGACTCCATTCTTACCTTGAGCCCGAGGCAACATTATTTGTGCTTGTATGGATTTGCCTGTTTGGGATCTCATGTAGAAATGCAGCCTCTTTTCTGTAGAGCCCATCGTTGTTGGGGCCTGGATTACTGTTTCATTTCTGTGCTAAAGAGTGTCTGTATGGGGCTGGGAAGGTGGCTCTCTCAGTAAAGTACGGGCTGTGCAAGTATACAAAGACCTGAACTTGGTCCCCAGAACCCATCTCAAAAGCTGGGTGTAGTATTGTGTGGTTGTAGTCCCAGGACTGGGGTGGCCAGCCAGCCTAACGTACTTAGTGACCAACGAGAGACCCTGTTTCAAAAAACCAAGTGGATGGCTCCAGAGGAATACCTGAGGTGGTCCGCTGGCCTCCAGGTGCACATGCAGCAGCCAGACATACAGGGGTATCCATTGTGGGTGATATGCAGTTGTTTATCCCTCAGTTGGTGGCTATCTGGATTGTCTACACTTTGGCTACTGTCTTGAATGCTCTCTGGACATCTGTGCATGTGTTTTTGTATGACCTGTGTTTTCTCTTCTTGGATGCACATCTAGAACTACAATGGCTGGATCGTAGTATGTAGCTGGAGGGCGTTATGGACTGTTTCTACCATTTTACATTCTCCATATAAGGTGGTTGGCAGCAGCACTTTGAGTCTGTTGCACATGAGGGAATGAGATGGAGGATCCTGACCTCTCCAGAGAGGGCCTGGGGCAAGTGGCAGGGGCAGCAGCAGCACCTGTGCGGCGGAGAGAGAGGCTGTCCATTCCCCAGGGTTACACCTGCTTCCTTGACCGAGTGCAGAGCCTCTGGGACAGTGGCTCCATGCATGTCCACTGTGTTGGGCTCTGCTGGAGCCCACTCCATGTGCTTTGTTTACATTCATGACAGCCTTGGGAGGGGAGAACACGGAGTTAGTGGCAGAGTCAGTACTGTAGCCCAGATCTTTAGCTCACTAACAGCCTTCTTAGCCCAGAGATGAGTGAATTTAGAGCTTTGTGAGCTATTGTGGGAGGGCATATCTCACCCAGTACTGGCTCTCCCAAGGGCTCTGCCCCTCACCCAAGCTTATCCCTGCTTCAGCTGAAATCTAAAGGAGTAGCCATGGTGCTACTACTGAGGAGTTGTGACTACTTACTTCCTGCTAAATGTAGCTGATCCGAAATCATCCCAAAAGTTGAGCTTCAGCCCAAGCTGCTGTATATCCCTAAGTGCACTGCAGAGGCTGTTGGATATTTGGCACCGATGGATGGCTTGAACTGAGGATTTGGGAGACTAATTAGGGGCTCATTCATCAGCAGTTTCCATGGGAGAGGAGAAAAAAAATTATTCTGTGAGGTCTCTATAGAAAAGTTAATATGTTCAAGAGCCAAGACTAGGCTTTCAGAGGAGACCTGAAGGCAAGCCATTTACATAATAGTAGCCATATAGGGGAGGGACCTACCTTCCTGACCCCTCTCAAGAGAATGTGTGTGAAAAGTGCAGATAGATTGATAAGGAGAGAGAATGGGGTCACATTCTTGTATCCTGTGTCTAGATAAGCCTCTAGCAGTCTTAGTCCAGTCCTGTTTTCCTTCTTGACCTTTTGTCTCATGTCTCAACCTGGAGGCCTTCACAGTGGCAATATGTCCTTGGTCCCCTACTACTCTCAATTCCCACAGCCCTGCTTTTGAGCTTCAGGGTGCTGGGGCTTAGCCATGCGCCTTGAAAGACAAAGACATTCTAAAGTGGTCTAGTAGTAGGAGTCGCAGAAGACCCATTATGAATCAGACTGTAGGTGGTGTAAGCTATAGGGGTGCCACCTTGGTAGAGCAGATTGGGGTCCTGGGTATTCTGGTCTCTGTTGGGTGGTAGAGGTGTGGGAATAGTGTGAATAGAGTTGGCTATTTGTTCTTCAGTGGAACCTTTGATGCTCTGCTCCAGTTTGTTTTGGGCAGGGTGGACTGATGGGGGCCTTTTTCTCTCTAGTATCCTGTGCGTCCTGCTTCGATGACCTATGATGACATTCCACATCTCTCAGCCAAGATCAAGCCCAAACAGCAGAAGGTGGGGCTATTCTCCAAGATGGAAGTGGGGTATTGAGGGTAAATGGGAGTTGAGGGAAGCAAGAAGACAGACTTTGGAGACTAGAAACCCAGAGAAGGAGCAGTGGATGGATTAGAGGAACAGCAGTGTGCAGGTCTTGAAAGCAGAGGAAGTGAAGCATTCCTTTCCAGAAAGGAAAGGCAGCCCCCAGCAGAATCAGGTTCAGGTCAGGGGTAGTTGGAAAGTAGGCTCGGGGAAGCCTGGGTTATCAGGTGTAGGTGTTTGAAAAAGGCTGATTAGACAAAGATCTGCTATCCATACAGGATGGGTTGAGAGGACAGGAAAAGCTGAGACAAATTTCAAAATTTCTCATCTGTAGGAGTGGGGGAGGGGGTGCTCTACAGGGATTGCTGATGTTGGAGATATCTTAGTTTCAAATTTTCTTTCTGATTTTTGGGATATGACAGAGATGAGACAAACAAGAATGTGTACCCCTAAAAGACACATTTTAAAAAAAGATTTGTTTATTTTTTTATGTATGTGAGGATACTGTTGCTCTCTTCAGAAACACCAGAAGAGGGCATCGGATCCCATTACAGATGGTTGTGAGCCACCATGTGGTTGCTGGGAATTGAACTCAGGACCTCTGAAAGAGAAGTCAGTGCTCTTAACAGCTGAGACATTTCTCCAGCCCAACACTGTGACATGACATTTTTGTTAGAAATTTCTTTGACTTTTTGTGTAGAGTGAAACCCTGGTGCCCATTGGGAAGGACACTGGTCACTCTTGCTTCTGGGTAGGGACCTGGCTGGGAGTGTCCCTGGGGAGCTGTGCCGTGGCACTTTCCAAGTTGGGTGGTACTTTGTACCTTCAGGTAGAGCTTGAGATGGCCATCGACACCCTGAATCCCAACTACTGCCGCAGCAAAGGGGAACAGATCGCACTGAACGTGGACGGTGCCTGTGCTGACGAGACTAGCACATATTCCTCGTGAGTTCCTGCCCCCAGGGTCCCACTGAAGGTAAAGGTTAAAGAGGAGTCTCTGGTGGCCTCAGAGGCATTGGGTCCTTTCTGCCCGTTCCCTGGGATCCCAATCATGTCAGGTCTCTGCCCTTAACCAAGAGTATTGTTGGCCTTCCCTTCTAAGTTGGCTTATCCCAGCAGGTGCTTCTGGAGCCCCTGTCCACCATCATCCCTCAATCCCTCAAAGTTCTGGGTTTCTCAGCCCTTAGTCCTAGCTAGTATACTTTGGAATGACAAGGCTTTGAGTATAGAAGAAGCATTCCAAAGTTGTATCACAAGTGCTCACGTTTAATCCCAGCACTTGGGAACCAGAGGCAGGTGGATCTGTGTTGGGATGGAATAGGGTTGGTCAGCTTCTCTGGAGCATCCTAGCCCTTGACACTAGTTCTCCTTGTGCTCCCAGAAAGCTGATGGACAAGCAGACCTTCTGCTCCTCCCAGACTACCAGCAACACAGCTCGTTATGCCGCTGCACTCTACAGGCAAGGTACCTAGGGCTGGCTATACCCTGGGGAGAGCACGGGGAGGACTGGGCCTGAGGACCTCATCTAGTCTTATGTATGCTGTTGGCTGCTACTGAACACTAAACCATGCAGGATCAGGGCAGTGTAGAAATGAAAAACTATGGAGTCAAAGCCCTGTGAAGAGGACTTTGCTGGGCACTTCCAACTTGGAGCTTCAAGTCAGTTTACTCTAGGGAACGCATATGAAACATAGCATAGTATTAGAGACAGGCAGCAGAATTTTGTCCTTTTAAGTACATGCTACTTAGAACCAAGCAATCCTATTCATACATGGGCAGCATGTACTGAGGACAAATGGAAATATGTGTATATAAAACCTTGGATACAGATGTTCATAGGACCTTATTCATGGGATCCAGTGAATGGAAACATCCCCAAACCTATCACGTGATGCCTGCATAAAAAAATGTGCCATATTCACAGGACATGGAAGGATAACAGACTTACCTGCTCATGTGAAAGAGCGAATCCCTGATGGACGTGTGCGTCCAGGTGGATGATAAGAAATCATGCTCAAAATACTGCACATAGCCAGGCATGGTGCTACACACTTTATAATCTCAGCACGCCTTTAATCCCAGCACTTGGGAGGCAGATGCAGGTGGATCTCTTGAGTTCTAGACCATCCTGGTCTATATAGTATATAGGACAGCCAGGGATATGTAGAAGAGACCTTGTCTCAGACAACACCACCAACAACAAAAAAAATTGATAGCATACTGCATGCTTTAATTTTCTTTCCTATTTCTGTGATAAAGCACCTTGACAAAAGCAAATGAGGGAAAAAGGTTCACAGTTGCAGTTTACAGACCTTCCTGGGAGGCCAAACCAGCAGGACGTAATTACACAGTCAAGATGAGAGCAATGAGTGCATGTATACATGTAGTACTGGGCTTGCTTTCTCCACTCTTGTCCAGGACCCTCTGCCCATTGTAACAGTCCCACCCACAATGATCACCATAATGCACCACAGATGTGCCCCGGGCTAACAGTCTAGCCACTCTCTCACTGAGACTCCTTTTCCAGGTGTTGTCAGGTTGACAAAATTAACCATTCAACTACATCCCCAAGGGCAGGAAGGGTGATCATGGGAAGTACAGGTTCTTTTTGGGGTGCTGAAGATGTGCCAAATTGAGAGTGGCATAGTTGCCATAATTTTGAGACTATATTAATGTATATCAAGCTGTGTGCTTCAGATGGGGGTGTCTAGTGTGTCAGAGCACACTCAGCACATCTGTTGGATACTCAAGGTACTTAACTTCATTCAGCACTTGGACTTTGCAAAGCAACGAATGACAAGGCTCTGAGACTAGAGGAAACATTCACTAGTGCTCACCTTTTCTTTTGTTTTTTGTTTTTTCAAGACAGGGTTTCTCTGTGTAGCCCTGGCTGTCCTGGAACTCACTCTGTAGACCAGGCTGGCCTCGAACTCAGAAATCCACCTGCCTCTGCCTCCCGAGTGCTGGGGTTAAAGGCGTGCACCACCACTGCCTGGCAAACTTGGTGTTTCCTTTGAGCAAGCTGGGTATGTCAGCTTCAGGTTGTAGAGACATGTTCAAACCTTTCTTCCTTTGCCAGGTGAGCTCCACCTGACACCTTTACATGGCATCCTACAGCTTCGGCCCAGCTTCTCCTACCTTGATAAGGCAGATGCCAAGCACCGAGAGAGGGAGGCAGCCAATGAGGGTGAGCCTGCTGACAGCCTGTGATCTGGATGAGCTCATGTGAGCACTTGACAAAGATCAGATGGTGGGATTCTTACTGACATGCCAGGCCCCTGCCTACTAAATGCCACATCTGGGACAACCAAAAAATGTCCCCAAAGATGGCAAGACATCCATCACCTGAGGATTAAACTGCTCCAGTTGAGAGCAGGGCCCCCTTGCTTGGCTTTCCTGGGGGAGGGTTATGTTGGGGCAGAATGAGCAGTCCCAGTAGAGGCTGTACTGACAGCTTGCTTTGCAGCAGGGGATTCTTCTCAGGACGAGGCAGAAGAAGACGTTAAGCAGATCACGGTGAGCTCTGGCCCTGGGCAGGAGGGAGCAGCATGTATGGAAAAGGCAGTCTGAGCAGAAAGGACTTCCCCATCCATGGGAGTAACAGATGCTGAGTATTGTTGACCCCCCTGTCTGCTGCCTGGAGGGAATAACTACCCCGCCCAGCTGTTGAAACTGGGATAGCCTGGTTCTGTATAGTTGCTGGGATCCTGGAGTGTGGCCAGAATTGCCTGGAAAGAGGAAGGTTCAGCGCAGGATCCCCAGTGAAGTCACAGAGGCTCACAAAATCTCAATTACCTGTGTGATTCTGCATTTTTAAAGAGTGGTTACCTTGCCAACAAGTTTGACTTTGGAAGATTTAGAATATTAGTCTTCCACTCAGGATGTATGAGGTCCCTCCTATTTATGTATACGTAGTTTACAATAACCATTGAAAGAAAATGCTGCGCAGTAATGTCACAGCTGGCACAAAAATGACTCTATAGAGTTTGCATATCCTGGTAGATTGTCCTCTCCTGACCTGATGTAACAGAGAGCTCAGGCTTCAGGGGTTGTCCTGTTCTCAGCAATTGCTTGGCTAGCCATTAAAACCTCTTGCACCTTCGTGGGTAAATACCTTCATCTGAAAAGATATGTTTTTGCACCCATGTGGCCCAGCTGGAAAGCCTTGGCCAGGGCAGACAGAAGCAAGAAAATATCACTCCCAGTTTGCATGAGCACCCCAGAGACTGAATTCCAAAAGCAAAGTGGGAGGGGGTTCAGTGGTTTGGTAAGATCTTTGGAGGCCACAGATGTGGGGGTGTGACCTCTCCCTTCTTCACAGGTACGGTTCTCCAGGCCAGAGTCAGAGCAGGCTCGGCAGCGCCGCGTGCAGTCCTATGAGTTCTTGCAGAAGAAGCATGCAGAAGAACCCTGGGTCCACCTGCACTACTATGGCATGAGGGTGAGCCAGCGCAGGATCTGGGGGAAGAGCCCTGATGCCCAAGAGCCACTTGTCTCACTTTTAGCTCACCCTGTGTATGGCCACTTTGCTATACTCTAGAGAGCATCATGTTGTGTGAGCAGTTTGCATCTTGCCATATCTCACTTAGCAGGTGTCATAAAGAGTGGGAAGCAGAGAGCTCCTGTTCCAGTTTAGAGGTTTAGTACCCTAAGCTGTAGGTGCAGTAGGGGTGGTATTTGGTTAGAGTTTTTGTTGCACCCTGGATGGTGACTGCAGACTAGACACTTCATCTGGGGTCCCACTGGAGAATCTACTGTCTGTCACATAACTCTGGTTACTGCCTACCTATCCAGGGTGATTTTTGAATATATTTGGTTTCCAGGGCTTTGCAACCTATTATCTGGTGCTACACTCAGTAAAGAAAACAATTGGACATTGGCTTTCAGGTGTCTGGATTAGAACTCCCTGACCTTTGGGGGAAGGGCCAACCGAAACCTTCCAGAAAAAGATTAGCATCAGGAGAGCCTTAGGTTCAGGGTCAGACTTGCAGATACCCTATAGTTTCTTTCTGGGTGACCTTGGGAAAATGCCTTTTCTTCCTCCCCCCACCCCCCAAGACAGGGTTTCTCTGTGTAGCCCTGGCTGTCCTGGAACTCACTCTGTAGACCAGGCTGGCCTCAAACTCAGAAATCTGCCTGCCTCTGCCTCTGCCTCTGCCTCTGCCTCTGCCTCTGCCTCAAGTGCTGGGATTAAAGGCATGCACCACCACTGCCCGGCTGCCTTTTCTTTCTTAGTCTCAGTTTCCTTATCTGTGAAACAGGGATAGTAAGAGCCCTTATACTTGTCTGTGAATCAGAGATAGTTAGGGCCCTTATACCGTTAGTGTGTTAATGGGCATTGGTACAGAGCCAGACCCATGGCAGGTGCTTGGTGAAGACTAGGTTGATTTTAGTTCTTGCTGGGTTTCTGCACATAGATGGACTACTAGGGCCAGGGTGGGTGGGTGGTTGAGACCACATTGCAGAAGATTTGTGGGTGTTGTGCTTAGGATGCTGCATATGGGCCTGTGGAGAGCCTCGGAGCAGAGTAGTGGCTGGAGCGGGAGGTGATTTGTCCTGCCCTTTCTTCACAGGATAGCCGCTCAGAGCATGAGCGCCAGTACCTGCTGTGTCAGGGATCCAGCGGAGTAGAGAACACGGAGCTTGTCAAGTCACCCAGGTGGGACTAACTGATGCTGGCTAGTGGTTCTGGAACAATCTCTGTTGGGACTGTGGTCCCTTTCCTATGTAGGCAGGCTGAAGGAGGGACACTGCTCCTAGAGAAGTCCCAGGAGGGTGGCCTGGCATAGAGGATGCTCATGTTCTGTGAGGCTGCTGTCCAGAAGCTACTAGGACTACTGGGGAGGGGAGGCTGGGTATTTGCTTACCCCACCCCAGGGTTCAACCTGGCTGGGGTCTGTGCGCACATTCAGACACACCTTCCCCTCCTTCTTACAGTGAATACCTCATGATGCTCATGCCACCCAGCCCAGAGGAGGAGAAGTGAGTAAGGGGCTCTGTGTCCCACCCCTCCACTGTCTCCCACTATCTCCCACTGGCCTCCTAACTCAACTCTGCTTCTAACAGGGACAAGCCTGTGGCTCCCAGCAATGTCCTATCCATGGCCCAGTTGCGTACATTGCCCCTGGCTGATCAGATTAAGGTCCTGATGAAGAACGGTGAGCTCTGCTCTCTGCCTCCAGCTCCAAAGCCCCTGCTCCCCAGAGTCTGCCCAGTTTGGCAACTCCATTCTTGTCTGGGCAGATCAGTAATGCACCACTGTGTCAAGTCACCCAGTGGCACTGGTCTTTAAGATGGACTTTTGAGCTGCTCTGGCCAGCTCCCTGCTGCAGGAGCCTGGGCAGGTCAATCTGAGCTTTGGTCTGTCTTTAAAGCAATAGTGTGGGTGGGTTCCTGGACACTGATGGGGCCAAGTACAGTTTTACAAGGGATGTCAGGTAGGACTCTGTCTCAGTGCCTTACTGGCCTCTACTTAATAAGGACTTGCTCCTTTTTCTCTCAGGTGGAGGTGCAGAACTTTTGGGAGCTAAGTTCCAAACTCTAGGCTCCTCTAAGAAGTCTTTAGGCCTGGATACAGCTAGGGGCTCCCTGCCTCTCTAGGATTCTATAGAGGACTCTGGGCTTTTCCCAGGTTTTGCCCTGAGTTCCAGAGGCATTACAAGTGTCCTGGGTTCAAATCATGGCTCTGCTTTTTCCAACCAGCTGGAATGTGGGGGGTGGGGGATTCAACTCTTTCTGGGCCTAATAATGACAGAATCTTCTGTACTCCTTAGATTTCCATATAGATCCTGACATTTGTTCTGTGAAAGGCAAGAGGCCAGGCATGACATTCGGCCACTGCTGTGGTGACTGCTGGTGTCATTGCAATTATTCACGTTACTAGGAGTTATGGGGCCTGGGATCTTAATGCTCTAGAAACATTTGGTGGGAAGAGAGAAGGGTCAGGTCTCGCACTTTACCTAGTGAGTTATGTCCTTTGTCTTTCCACCTTAGTGAAAGTCATGCCTTTCGCTAATCTCATGAGCCTCCTGGGCTCTTCTGTGGACTCTGTGGCTGTTCTACGTGGCATCCAGAAGGTGGCGATGTTAGTCCAAGGAAACTGGGTGGTAAAAAGGTAAGCTGCTTGGGAGTGTGTGAGTCGAATGGCGTTGCTGATGTTCTTCCTAGTTGCTGTTTACCTTTTCCAGGACTCTTCCATTTTTTACACTAATTTGGGAGTTAGTCTTGACTCTTTATTGCTTCCCTACAGTTTTGGCATCATCTGTGACAGCTCTGCTGCATGTCAGTTGCTTTTACTTTCTTCCAAGACAGCTCAAAATCTTAGAATATTTTAGCTGTTCACCTTCCTCATGTATATTTTAATTGTGTCTATATTTTCAGGCCCACAAGACTTTATCCAGCCAGTGTTCTTAGGCTTACTCACATGGCTGCCTTTTGTGTTGTATTTTTATTCCAGTGTACATCTGAATTCACATCAGGAATCATTTCAATCTTCCCAAAGAGTGCTATAGTATTTAATACAGATCTGCAGTAATAGCTTTCCTCAGTTTTTAAGTTAGTGATAGTTCTTTCTTCATGCATTGATGTATTTTCTGTGTGTGTGCTGTACATAAATGTATGGGAATATGTGCGTTGAGGCCCAGTGTTGATGTCAAGTGTCTTTCTCGGTTGCTTTTTCCTTTATTGAAGCAGGAGTTCTTGCTGAACCTGGAGTTTCCCCCATCTTCATTAGTTTAGCTAGCCAGTTTGCTGTGGGTATCTTTTTTTTTTTTTTTAAAGATTTATTTTATTTATTATATGTGAGTACACTGTAGCTGTCTTCAGACACTCCAGAAGAGGGAGCCAGATCTCGTTACGGATGGTTGTGAGCCACCATGTGGTTGCTGGGATTTGAACTCATCACCTTCGGAAGAGCAGTTGGGTGCTCTTACCCGCTGAGCCATCTTGTTTTCCTCTGGTTGCTTTGAAGCCTTTCTCTTTGTTCTGGCTTTCCACTATTGTGTTAAGAAGTGTCTACATAAGAAGAGGCAGGCGAATTTCTGAGTTTGAGGCCAGCCAGGTCTGCAGAGTGAGTCCCAGGACAGCCAAGGCTACACAGAGAAACCCTGTCTCAAAAAACCAAAAAAAAAAAAAAAAAAAAAAGAAAGAAAGAAAGAAAAAAGAAAGAAAGAGAAGTGTCTATGTTTGGTTTGTTTTTTACGTTGCCTGTGGGGGTTCAGGTCATGATTTTGTGGCTTAGTTTTCAGTGGCCTCCTTTCTCTTCTGGTTTTTCCATCAGATCATCAGCTCTGAGGGAGTAGAGATAGTCTGTGCTGTTATTTCCTTAAGTTCTTATTTCCTTAAATTCTTAGCTCATAGTATAATGCCTGGAACACACTAAACCAACCCCAGTAAATGCTTTAATTACAATGAAATGGTGTCATAGTTAATACATTAACCCCAGGCTTTGAACAGTGTAGTATGAACAATATAAAATGTTAATAGCTCTAAAATTGAAAACACTTCATTTCATTAAGCCCTTCATCTGATTGCCAACCTGATGGTAAAGTGTATTCCTCTTACATGGTGGTGCCATTTTCTGGCAAATATATCTTTTCTTTTTCTTTTTTCTTTTTTTTAAATGATTCTCATTTTTTAAAAAAAGATTTATTTATTTATTTATTATATGTAAGTACACTGTAGCTGTCTTCAGACACTCCAGAAGAGAGAGTCAGATCTCATTACAGATGGTTGTGAGCCACCATGTGGTTGCTGGGATTTGAACTTAGGTCCTTTGGAAGAGCAGTCGGGTGCTCTTACCCGCTGAGCCATCTCACCAGCCCCCTATATCTTTTCTTTATGGAAGAATTTTGTCATGGCACATTGCTTGTTAAATGTGAGGGTGAGTACTGTTTGTATTTACACTGTGAAGCCAGGAGGGGCTGTTGCATCACACACTTCTGAAGACACTGACCAAAAGAGGCCCAGGACTTGTGTATATTTCCCAAGGCATCTACAGTTTGAGCTCTGAGACTCAGCCTGGCTTCTGCCTGTGCTGTTTTGTCTTGGGAGGCCTAGCTAGTATGGCTTATCAGCTTGGGTGCCCTACATATTGCTAGGATTTCTGTAAGCCTTTTCTTGGGTGTTGAGGCTACTGGGTGTGAGTCATAATCTTTCCAGTCAGATCTATCTTTGTGTCTAAACTCACCTTGATTCAAATATGTCTTACTTACATGTTCTATGCTGTGTATGCCACCATTCAGTGTGCTCTCTGTCCTTAAAGCATAGGGGCCCACAGCATGTATCTGTCTAGGTTTAGTTGACAATGGGTTCTTTCTCTGTGTGACAGCCAAGAATACTTTACCCATGGAGTTTAACCTTGGAGTATGAGTTGCTCAGGACTGGCAGGTATGAAGGGAAGACCTCCAACAGAGGATCCGTTAAGAGCACACCTTGGCTGTGGCTGGAGGAAGTGTGACAGTCACATAGTCGGATCCGTTAAGAGCACACCTTGGCTGTGGCTGGAGGAAGTGTGACAGTCACATAGTCCGTTAAGAGCACACCTTGGCTGTGGCTGGAGGAAGTGTGACAGTCACGTAGTAGGGACTGTCTGTTCGTGGGCCTCCAGGCCTCTACGCTGAGGACCTCTGGGCCCCGGGCAGTCTTTATTCTTTCATGTTCTAGAGGAGTCAGGTCTAGCCTCTGACAGCTAACACATACCCATTTAGGCAGGCAGGAAAGGCCTTTTAACTTGCTTCAGCACTAGTTTCTCTTAAAGCCACAAACATTTGATTTGTGAGATCAGTCTTCTCAAGAGTCCTGGGCTCCTTGAGGTTCCAAGCTCATGTGTGTGTCTGTGAGCCCCTAACTCCTCCTTGGGGTTAGGC
Source organism: Mus minutoides (assembly GCA_902729485.2). Taxonomy (NCBI): domain Eukaryota; kingdom Metazoa; phylum Chordata; class Mammalia; order Rodentia; family Muridae; genus Mus; species Mus minutoides. Next base: position 42,444 of record CACVCL010029543.1, on the reverse strand, counting down.
CAGTCTGTGATATGTTTGTTGGGAAGGGGTTGCTCTCTCCCATGACTTCCTGGGCCTGCAGACTGTTGCCTATGAAAGGATGTGACCTGGACTGGCTCAGACTGTGAGACCTGGGTTTCTAAAGTAGGATGTTGGAGTGGTGGGACCACAGGCAGGGACTGACATTCTACGTCTGCTTGTTTGCCAGTGACATCCTGTATCCCAAGGATTCTTCCAGCCCTCACAGTGGTATGCCTGCTGAGGTGCTCTGCAGGGGCCGAGACTTTGTTGTAAGTATCTAGGCTCTGGCCACAGGGTCCAGGGTGGAGGGAGAGAATCCAAAGCAGGCAGTGAGCTCTAGCAGAGAGGTCATTGTGCGCAGGCCTCACTGTGGGACTCCAGCTGGTGCTCTTTTCTCTGGGCATTCTGGGCTGATAAAGGCCCTGCTGGCTCAACCTGTGTGTGGGGTTCATGTGGTTGAGTGGTGTATTACAAAGCTCACCTTGGTTGCAGACTTAAGTTGGGCTTTCAGATGTCATGAATGATTGACAGTCGGATAGCATTGGGTCCAGAGCCCTGCCCAGCCCCTGCTTTGGACGGCACCAATAGCTCCCTTTCATAGTCTGGCACTTATGCCTTGCTACTTTTCTGGAGTTTGTGACTTCTGAGTTAGCTCATCCTTCCTTTCTCTCACCCTGCCCTGTTTTATATCCAGAACTTTAAGTCCCTCCAGGGTCTTTAAGCTCAAGTCTCTGGAATCCGCACTGCCTTCTAACCCTTGGCATTTACATGTTGAATTTGCTGAAATGTGGCTGCTTAGAGCTGTTCATGTGGGCCCTTGTGCCCTGCACAGGCTTGTCCTGAAGGGAAGCAGTCCTTAGATTGTTTGAGGACAGCTGTGTTTGCTCTTCTGACTAGGCATTCTTAGCTTTTGGGGAAGTGTTGAGGGGCCTCTGACCTGGGGGGTAGGAGTGCAGCTCCCACCGGGCCTCATTCACTCATGCCAAGTGCCCTTGGCTTTGGCTGCTTCTCTAGTGTTGGGTTGGAGCCCACAAGTGTATAAGAAGTGTTACTATAGACAACAGCTAGTCATCCTGTCCTCTGGCTCTCATTCGCTTTCCCCTCTGGAGAGTGTTCCCTGAGGTAGGTCAGGGGCATGACAGCTGATGAGGCAGTGAGAGCTGTGGGAGCCAGAGGAGCCTCTGGGAAGCCATGCCAACTGCTAGTTGTTGCCACAGTGGACTGTCTCCATGCATGGGGCAGCACCTTAGTGCTGAATTCTCACTCATGATGCTCTCAGGAGGCCCTGGGGATGCAAGAATGAACCAGATGGCCAAGGCCTCGTCCACTGAACACTTTGCTTTGGATTGAATGAGGCAGCCCAGCCTTCTTGGAGGAAAGAACACATCTGTAAAGGCTGAAGGCGCTACCCAAGGCACATACTAAGAAGAGTGGGGCAGAAGCCCCACTTTGGGCTGCTGTCTAGGCTCTGAGCTCCCTGTACCTTTGCCTAGGCCTCTTACAGGCCTGTGGCTGCCTCCTAGAACATGATGCCTTTCTTCCTCAGATGTGGAAGTTCACACAGAGCCGATGGGTGATAAGAAAGGAGGTGGCAGCAGTGACCAAAGTAAGTGGTGTTCTTCATGACCTCAGGTCTCGCTATAGGAGGGAGCTTGGGGCTGGCGGTGCCTCACACACACACCCCCACCCCCCTGCAGCTCTGCGCTGAGGATGTGAAGGACTTTCTGGAGCACATGGCTGTAGTGAGGATCAACAAAGGCTGGGAGTTCTTACTGCCTTACGACCTGGAGTTTATCAAGAAACATCCAGATGTGGTCCAGCGGCAGCACATGCTGTGGTCGGGCATCCAGGCTAAGTAAGGGCTTATGGGGTAGCATGAGGGGTGCAGTAGGCGGCCCTGGCCCTGACTCCCAGGAGCAGCACACTTGGGCTGTGTCTGGGCAGTGAGGGACACTCGGGGTGGGGCTGTGTGCACTGCTTTCCACAACGATGACCACCACTAAATAACCCCACGTCTTCTCACCACAGGCTGACGCAGCCACACCCTTGGCTTGTTGTCTTCTTTGTTCTGAGGGGCTAGAGAGGAGAAAGAAAGGCACATAGTCTAGCGAGAAAAACAGGATTGTCATTCTCTTTACACTGGCCCTGGGCTCTGGCTAGGGGCTTGTGTGCACAGAGGGCTTGTATGGGAGAAGGCCTGGCTGAACCCTGTGTGCAGTGTTTTGGTGACCCAATGCCCTGGCTTGGGGCTTGCTCTGTGATGCGGCAATACAATGTATGGGTTAGAGTTTAAAGGCTTTGTTCTCTTTTTCAGATTAGAAAAAGTCTATAATCTCGTAAAAGAAACCATGCCAAAGAAGCCGGATGGACAATCAGGTGTGTGTGGCTTCAAGGCTGGGTAGGCTTCCAGCTTAGTCCCTCACCCAGAAGGGGCCCTTTTTGGGATCAGGCCCAGAAAAGGGCCGTGTTATTTTCGAAGTTCATCCTTTCTGTGCTGACCTTCCTTCTATCTCCACCCCCACACCAAGTTAGCCTATTGCTTGCCCAGCAGGACAGTCTCTGTGGTCCCCACTCCCACCCCAGGATGGCACTGTGTCCTTGAGGGCAGAGTGGATTCTGAGACCTGTTGGATCAGCAGGTGGTGTTATAGTTGCTGCTGGAATTCCAGCAGGGCTCTGTAATTCTGTGCCCACTTGATTTCTCCCCTCAATATTAGATAGCAGAGTTCCTCTTGAGCAAGGAAGAGCGGAAGACAGCACATGGTTCCTTGCTTCAGGAGCTCTCTTCTGGTGTCCCCTGCTCTGTCTCCATGCTTTATCTGCCTGGGACCTGTGCCCTTCTGAACCATAGTGTCTGTCTACACAGCGCCTGTTGGTCTGGTCTCTGGGGAACAGCGGGTCCAAACAGCCAAAACCAAGGCCCAGCAGAACCATGCCTTCTTGGAGCGTGAGCTGCAGCGACGGAAGGAGCAGGTGCGGGCAGCCACAATCTTGCCCAGCGTGCAGATCAAGGAGGAACCCCTGAGTGAGGAGGAAGCCGATGGGGATGAGCTGGAGGCTGAGGAAGAGGAGCCCATGGACACCTCACCCAGCACTTGCCTCAGCACCAAGTTGGCCAATGGGCTGCCTGCTGGGCGGGCAGTGGGTGGGGACAGCCTAAATGGACACCCAGTTCCAGGCTGTGCCAGCAACCCGGTTGCCAGGGAACTGAAGGCTTTTGTGGAAGCCACCTTTCAGAGACAGTTTGTGCTCACGTTGAGCGAACTCAAGCGCCTCTTCAACCTTCACCTGGCAGGCCTGCCCCCGGGCCATATACTCTTCAGTGGCGTCTCAGACCGAATGCTACAGGATACGGTGCTGGCCGCTGGCTGCAAGCAGATACTGGTGCCTGTAAGTAAAACCTATGTCTGTCAAGGCAGGGTCAATCAGAGCCCTTCAGGAGGACAGCTGGGCAGTCTTCACCTTCTTAGGAATCAAGCATGGGGAGAAATGTGTGTGTCTTGGCTCCATCTGTCTTAGGGACCAGTGGCTGTGAATAGGGTACATGTTGTGTTCATTAGATGGCTATGTGAGTCTCAGGGCTCCCTGTCCTCATCTGAAGTGGGTGTGTTGGTTTTCTACCACAAGAAAGTAAGCTTGATAGGGCCCTAGGTACTATCAAGGCCTCAGTAAACACAAGTCCTTTACCTGCTTGGGATTTTTAGTTAGTCTCTAGGACATGAGTGGTACAGCTAGAATTTGAACCTCAGTCTGGAGGCTCTATCTGCTTTCGCAGCGATCAGCTGAGCACTTCCCCACATAGGGAAGCCCTGGCTTTCAGGCTATTTGACCATATAAGCTCTAGCCTCTGCAGTAGGCTTGGGGGTGGGAGATAAGCCTCCTCTACTTCAGTTCCTTCTTGCATGTGGAGTGGGCTCCACAGGGGTCTGGAGACTGTTGCCATTGGCAGAAAGGAGTGTTTGGGTACACTCTGAGGGAAGCTGAGTGGCTTATTCCTAGGCTCTAGCCAGCCCAGGACGCAAATCAGGTAGGGACTATGGGGAGGTGGCTCTGCTAGCTTATATAGGGAGTATGCCATGTGCAGCACCAAGCTTACAAGCACCTGTGATGCTTAGGCTTATGCTTAGGCCAAGGCCCTTGCCTCTGTATGTAAGGAACAAAACAAGAGGCTCTGTGACCTCTAGTGGTGGAATTTTCTTGCTGAGGTTTGCTTTTATAAGATGCTGGGATTGGGTTCCTGGTTACTCCAAGTGGGGCCAGTATTCTGCATGCCTACTTTTCTATGTACTGGGCAAGAAAAGGATACTAGCCTGGTAGTAGAGATTGCCTAGGCTGTCCACATGGACAGAGGATGGAGGACCTTCTGTGAAAGTGGTGCTCTTTCCTGCTTAGCCATGCTCCTTCCTCTCAGAAGTGCTGGCTGGCATCTAGAGAACACCCCAGCCCTTTGGGGAGCAGTTTGACCCAAGGGCCATTTTCATAGCATGTCCAAGAAAAAAGGTCATGGAGAGTAGTCATAAAGACCCAAGTTTAACTCATGCTTCACTCCTCTGAGCTAAGGACCTGTAGACAGTGAACGTGCTTATCCTTTTGGCTAATGGGCAGGGCAACACCTCAGTGTGGCTCAAGTTCTATGTCAGGCTTTATGTGTTAGTGAGCACTAGGATCAGCTATAGGATAGAGACTGTAGGCCACAGTGCTGGCGTCTTCCCTGACCTCCTTTTCAGATACCAGGACTGTCATCCTCTTCTGGTTGCCCCTGAAGCAAGCGGCATAAAAGGCTTGGGAGTCTGCCAACATCTTGTTTTAGCTACACTTCTTATGCTGTGCTTGTGGGAAACAGCTGAGCAGAAGCCCTAAGGAATACTAGGGAGGGGAGACTTTAGAACATTGCCAGGTAGATGCCTCCAGGCAGCAGCAGCACACTGATGCCATCCCAAACACCTGTTGGTGCACTGGCATTGCAGATTCCTCACAGTGCCAGTGAGTGGGCTAGGTGCATTGAAGTGGGCAGGGCATGGGGTTGACAAGACAGAGGAATGACCAGGTCATGCTTGGGCCAGTTTCCCCCACAGACTGCTGCTTCCCCTGATGAGCAGAAGGTATTTGCCCTCTGGGAGTCTGGAGACATTAGTGACCAGGTAAGGTGCTTTTTTTCCCTCCATCTTTCTTTCTCATGAGTGGGAGTCCTGGGAGATTGAGGCCATTAGGAGCTGGGCACTGGAGTACAGTTGGACATGTCAGATTTTCCAATCATTCCAAGACAGCCAGTGTGTGTCAGTGGTTTGAACCTGAAATTAGACATACTCCTGTTTCCAGGAGTATGGTGGCCTCGCTATGAGACTTCTGTAGAGCTTCCATGGGATAGAGATGCCAGGCAGGCTCGGAAACCACGTGCAGAGGAGAGTTCTCTCTGGTCCCTGACAGCAGGAGTCAAAAGGCTTTCTTATTAGCTGTCTCAAACCTGGATTTTGGTTATTTTGTCCTGTGATCCTGGCTCCAGTGTTTGTGTAGTGCAGCTCTAGGAGGGAGCTGAGGTCCAGATGCCTTTAAATCATGAACTTGCCTGGATTCCGAAGATTAAAGTGTTTTGTTTTGATTTGTTTTGTTTTTAGCAGAAGTGCCAGTCAGGTTGAGACAAGGAGTGAATCCTGCTGAAGCCTGTTTCCCTATTACCTACCAGGGGACAGGAAGGCTGAGAGCAGGAGTTATGGTATGGGGCCTAGCTTCGAACAGGAGTCCTGAAGTCACCAAGAAAAATAGTAGCTTCAGGCTTTTCTACTTAGCCTCTCTGATCCACTAAGAAGAAAAATAAGTTCATTTAAAATCAAACAGAACCTAAAAAACTGTGCAGAAGCTGACTCTAGTTCTGCCTGACACACTCATGCTCCTCAGAGGCGATGGATTGTGCAGCTGTTAGCAGATGAGTGGAGTTGCCTCATGCTAGCACATAGAATGTGCTCATGCTGCAGTTGATGCTTCCCTCTCCTTCACCGTGTGGGCTAGAGAGCGAGCTCAGGTCTTCAGGCGACTTCATCACTGAGCTGTCTCCCCCGTTCTCAGGCTCCCTTCCTGTGAACACAGCAGACCAGCTGTGGAATGTGACGTCACTGGTTCTCCACGTGCCTGGCTCTTCCTGGGTTTAGAATCTCAGCTTCTCTCACTTTATGTTAGCCTCTGATGGGACAAAAGTTCTCTTTTTCTGCCCTCAAGTACTGCTGGTAATCATAAAACTAAAATTTTACAGGACAAATCATTTCCCCTGTAGGAAGAGGGCATCTTAATCATTTCAAAGTTGAAATTCAGTGACATTTTCTTGTGAGATCTTTAAGCCATGTTCTATTTTAATCGCAAACTGCAGAGTTTATATTATTCTCTACATTAGTAGAACTTCTATGTATTCTGAATTCTTTATTTACTAGACAGTTGGGCTCTTAGAGAATCCTGTAGGCTGAGAAATTTCTTTCACCTTTTTGTATCCTTACAGAAATTTGAGCTATTAAACCTACTAGATGTCATCTTTTCCCATTTTTTGAGATGAGAATTTTTCGAAGTAGTGTTGACTGGCCTTGTGCTCATGCTGATGCCCTCCCTCCCCAGCAGGGGTTGTAGGTGTGAGTCACCCTCAATAGTCAGTTCTCAGTCTTCCTGTTTGTTTAGGGAAGGTCTTGTCTATCCTATGCTATTTAGTTTCTCTGTAGGAGTTTGGTGCATTTTCCATTTTCCTGGATTCAGTGTTATGCTTGTGTCTATACTTTGAACCAATTTAGATACCTTTTCCCGAACCAGTATAAACTGGCTGCTTCTGCTTGCTTTCTTGTATGTCCAAACTGCTCCTTCTGAGTTCTTTCACTGCAGTCTAGAATAGTGACAAATAAGTCAATCTTGCTAATCTTTAACCAGGAGTGCTGAGCCATAGGCTTTTAATTAGACACTGCAAGATAGGGCTAGGGCCATCATTTTGGGTCTTTCGTTTGGGGATAATTTACATTTGGGATACTACTTCTCATACTAATGCTTTTTTATTTTATTTTTTTTTTAATTAAATTAAAGCATCGACAGGTTTTGCTTGAAATATTTTCCAAAAATTACCGAGTACGTCGGAACATGATCCAGTCTCGACTGACTCAAGAATGTGGAGAAGAGCTAAGCAAACAGGAGGTGGATAAAGTGCTAAAGGTATGTCCATTGTGCACAAGACCTCACCCAGAGCTTCCAGGCTTTGACTCTCTGACCTGTTGTTTTAAGGATACTCATGTGTGGAAGGGAGTTGTGTCTGGTACCTTTATTCCTGCTGTGTGCATAGTAAATCAGGACAGCTTTCCCCTAGTGCCCACCAGTGATGGCCATCAGCTGGTAATGGCTAGCATTGGGATACTGGCAGCAGTGTGAGCCTTTACATGCAACAGAGTTGGGTTGGGCATGAGGAGTTATGCATCATCTTCACCCAGTAAAAGACAGGCTTAAGCTGGAATCCTGTGTCCTGGGCATCTTCCACCCACTTGTATAACTGCAGTACAAGCCTTTTTTATTTTTTTATTTATTTTTATTTATTTATTTTTTTAAGATTTATTTATTTATTATTTGTAAGTACACTGTAGCTGTCTTCAGACACTCCAGAAGAGGGCATCAGATCTCGTTACAGATGGTTGTGAGCCACCATGTGGTTGCTGGGATTTGAACTCTTGACCTTCGGAAGAGCAGTCGGCGCTCTTAACCACTAAGCCATCTCACCAGCCCGCCTTTTTTATTTTTAATTAAAAAAAAAAAGAGCTTGGCGACGCCTTTAATCCCAGCACTTGGGAGGCAGAGGCAGGTGGATTTCTGAGTTCGAGGCCAGCCTGGTCTACAAAGTAAGTTCCAGGACAGCCAGGGCTACACAGAGAAACCCTGTCTCAAAAAAACATAAATCAAAAAATAAAAAACAGCTGGGCGTGGTGGCGCACACCTTTAATCCCAGCACTCCGGAGGCAGAGGCAGGCGGATTTCTGAGTTCGAGGCCAGCCTGGTCTACAAAGTGAGTTCCAGGACAGCCAGGGCTATACAGAGAAACCCTGTCTCGAAAAACCAAAAAAAAAAAAAAAACCAAAAAGGAGTCCTGCCTGCTTAATGTGAAAACACTCTGACTGCCCTTCTGAACTGTGGTTGGTATGTTTGTAGAAATGGAGCACAGAAAGCCAGTGACACATTCCCTATTATCTTCCGTCATGTAGCTAATATGCCTTATTAAGTCCCTTTGTCTTGGACAACTTGAAACGTATTTGTTTTCAGTTTATACAGCAAACTATATAATGCATCTTAAATCAGGTTGTGATAGCAATAGCTATCTTTCCTGCTAAAATATGCCCTTACCCAGTTTTCTTAATTTCTAGGACTGTTGTGTAAGCTGTGGTGGCATGTGGTACCTTAAGGGGACAGTACAATCCTGACAATAGTAGCAAACTGATAACTCGACGAGTCCAAGCCCAGGGAAAGATGGCAGAGCCACAAGTAGTATCAACTTGCCTCAAGACACAGGAAGAGGATCTGCCCACCTGGTGGCCTGTGGCACTGCCTGGTCCAGAGGACAGAGGGGCTCACGCTCAGCCAGTGGCAGGGTCAGCGTAAGTGAGATCGCTCCCAGCAGAGACCAGCGGGCCTTCTTTGCAGTACAATTTGAAATTCCTGATGTATTTTGCTTATTGGGTTTCATTCTCATAATAAAGAGAGTGTACACTGACATGGGCAGGATTATGAAAATCATGGTTTAATATTTTCCTCTTTTAAATGAATGCCAACATAGTTAAAAGTTATGTTTACAAGATGAAGAGAACCTTAAGGTTTTTAACATTTAAGATGCCTAGAAGCCAATAATTAGTCTTAGAGTTTCTCTCTGCTAAGACTTCTGCCAATTTTATTAAACCAAATTGAACATTTTACTGTTGGGTTTCTGAGGCCACTTTACCTTTACAGCAGCCTGCTTTCTGTAGCGGTCTCAACTGTTTACACAAACCATAGCAAAACATTAGATTAACTCCATCTCCTCCTAATGTTTGCATAAAGGTGCAAACTGAACCAGGTAAGTGTGGAACAGTATGTAAGCGAGGTTATCACTTTGATGTAAAAAAAAAAAATATATATATATATATATATATTTTGTGTATTTTTAAAATAAATGCTAACACTAAACTGACATCATGGTGCTGCTGTCCTCAAATAGTTGCAGGAAGAAAATATACTCTGTGCTCTCAAAGCATTCAGTACTAAAGAGAGAAGAAGGCCATCACACCGGGTCATGGTCCGTTTGCTGCTCACCTTGACCTTGTAAGGTTGGTCTGGTAGAGTGCCCTTGGGTCCTTGAGGACTGGTCTGCTCACATTGCTTGGGCCACCACACACACAGGGACTGCAGACACGGAAGCGGAAGGAAAGAAGGATGGGAAGTGAACACCAACTTCTTAAGAAGGGAAGGGAGCTAGCGCGGCAAACTCCTTCTGTGGGAGTTACATTAAAATAGTTTTTAAAAATAGATATTAATGTACTTCAGACCCAAATATTTTAAATCAAAATGTAATAAAGTTTTGTTTTGTTTTTTAACTAAGTCTTCAGAATGTGGTATTTTACACTTATAAACCCCCTCAGCTATGATTTACATGCTGAATGAACATGGCAGATCATATAGTCCTAGAAGATGGGGAAAAGGTGAGGTAGGCTGGGTGAGATCTGACTTTTGCCATCTAGTTAAGACTTTTTGCTATAGACCATCTTAGGCAGCATAGTCACTACTGACTGAGGGTTGAAATGATGCTCTGTGCTCCTCTTTTCAAGAAATATCAGACACTTTAGTATAATTTAGTAAGGCATCAATCAGGGATGTACTCTCAAATGAACATTTGTTAATTACATCATTTAATAGGGTGGCTTTTGGTAACTGTTAACATATATGAGCTGTTAACGCAGTTAAAAATGACCAAACCAGTGAGGAATATGTCTTTACCGTATCCTAGGATCCTTTTGCCCTTTGAAAGGGGGAAGCCCTCATGTGGGCTGGCACAGCTGCAACAGAGTCCATGATGTAGGAAGAACTTACTCAGATCAGTCTCAGTGAGGAAGGCCATGCATTAGATAAAAACAAAAACAAAACCGAATTCAAAAAGCTCTTTGAACTTAGGATAGGCAGAATGGGATGCTAAAGAGAAGTAGAGATGACAACAGCTCTTTTCAGCTCTCATCTCCTTCCTTCAACAGAAGCATCAACTTGGTTAACTATCCACAAGCAGAAACATTTCATAAGAGCTAAGGAAACCACAGATCTTAGAACCCGCATATAGCCAACATAAAATACTTAATAAAGAAGAACGCAGTATGATAACACACCCTCTTTAACCCTAGTCTGTGTAGAAAAATAAACTCACAGGAAGAACTGGGAAGTGAGCACTGGCCTTTGCTTTGGATCCCAAAGCCAACACTCATTCAGTGCTGATCTTTCAGAGCTGATCTGTGACTCATTCCATTGTTTAACCCCAGCATCAGGCTGCTCCTGTATGATTCAGGCCCATCTCCAGCATCACTTGGCCCCTACTGCCTAAGGCTTCAAACACATGGCTAGCCATGGGTACCAAGAAAGATGTCTAAGCCTATCCAATGCCATGTGTGTCCCTTACCTTTTATTCCTCTGCACCTCCAGACCTAAGCAGACCCAAAGTCTAGGTTTCCAGTAAATCCTAGCACTGGTCTGACCTTAGCTAATCCAGGCTAACCCTATGAGCCCAGTATCTAGATTGTTCCAGGTAGCTCTATGATCTATGCCTATCCCAGGGTACCTAGCTAGCTGGAGGTCCACTCTTAGGGTCCCAATTTCCAGCCCAACTCTACATACATAGTCAACTGGTATATCTAAGCAAATCCTCAGGTTTCAAAAGCAGGCTCCTAAACCTAGGTGCCAGGCTTATGAACTGCACCTCCTGACCTGGAACAGTCATTTTGAGGACTCCCAACAAGCTTGCTAAGAGATGGCTTCATTAGAACTGGATAGGTGGGTGGGTGACTTTGTCACGTAGTCTAAAAAACCTGGAACAAGTTTCTACTTCAAACGATACATTAACACATAGCCACAAGGATCAAGTACAGTTTGGGAAACACAATAAAACTAAGCACCGGAAGCAGGCCATACATGTCAATTCAAAGTCCGCAAGACAACCAAACTAAAGTGAGAATGTTTGTAAATAGTTAAGAGTTGGTTTTTTGTTGGTGGTGGTTTTTGTTTTTTTTGTTTTGTTTTTTGAGACAGGGTTTCTGCGTGTAGCCCTGGCTGTCCTGGAACTTGCTCCTAGACCAAACTTTGCCTCTGCCTCCCAAGTGCTGGGATTAAAGGTGTGTGACATCACCACCTGACTATATGGGTTTTACAGAACACCTAGCTACAAAGTTCCAATCCAAACAAGCTTACATCAAGGCCTATCAGCAACTGTCAAAATTCAGGGGTCATGGAGGCTAGAGAATTGGCTCAGCAGGTAAGAGTACGTGCCACTCCTGCCAAGGGCCTAGGTAAGTTTCCAGTCCCCATTTTGGACAATCTCCCAAACCCACATGGTGGGAGAAGAAAGCCAACTCCTGCCAAGTTGTCCTCTGACCTCCACACTAGCACCTTGCTTCCCACCCCGAAAGAAATACAATTTATTAAAAAAATTCTTTTTAAAGATTGTTTGTTTGTTTATTTATTTATTTATTTATTTATTAATTGTATGTAAGTACACTGTAGCTAGCTGTCTTCAGACACACCAGAAGAGGGCATCAGATCTTATTGCAGATGGTTGTGAGTCACCATGTGGTTGCTGGGATTTGAACTCAGGACCTCCAGAAGAGCAGTGCTCTTAACCACTGAGCCATCTCTCCAGCCCCCTCAAATTATTTTAAAGTTGGCTACAAAGGAGATTGTAACAGATTAACTATTAATGAATAAAAAGCATAGATATTAGAATTATATCCCATGTTTAAAACAACCACCACTAGGGTTAAATGTAAGCATCACAACTCTTGCCAAGCAGTGACTGAAAATACAAAATATGACACTAGTAAGCATGTTACTGATTCTGGGAGCATATTAAATAACTTTACTATAACAGATATAGTTATGTACAGAATTTGTGAAACAAGGACCATGATGGAAATGTGAGCCTTAAGATCAGGAAATAAAATCTATCTTGATCAGTGTAGTAAGACCCTAGGAGGGAGGGAGGATAGGAACAAGGTAGGGAGAGAGAGGTTCAAATTATTTTTTAGGGCATCTATTTAATCCAGCTTGTGTTATATGAATAGGTCAAATGAGACTGAAAATTGCCACCTCCAATCAAGATCTCCATTCAACACATGGAGAGCATCCTTCACCATTATCAAGTGAGATTTGTTTATGGAATTTAAGAATGTGTGAGGGTACATAAATCAACAAATGGGATAACACATTAGCAGAAAGAAAGACAAAGTAATGACCATCTCAACAGATGCAGAAAAAGCAATGGACAGAGTTAAGGATATTTTCATACTAAAAGTTCCCTCTCAGCACATGAGATGGAGGACAGCTCACATAACCAAGGCTGTGCAGCAGAAGCCACAACAAACACAGCATGCAGTGATGGAAATTGAAAGCTTCCCGAATTCAGGAATAGTGATGCATGCCCACTTACCACTTTTGTTCAACATAGTACTCAAAATCTTGGCAAGAGCAATTAGACAAGAAAACTAAAAAGCATCCAGAATGGAAAGAAGTTAAAATTGTCTTGGTTGCTCTACAGAGAAACCCGGTCTCGAAAAAAACTAAAAAAAAAAAAAATTGTCTTGTTTGCAGATGACATGGTACCCTGAAGAATACAAGAAAAGGAGGAAACCTGGTCTAGTATATATTTAGTAAAGTTTCCGTGTATCAGTATGGTAGCATTTCTTCGGAGACCTCACTTAGAACAGCATCAGAATATATAAATGTCTAGGAATAAACTTAGCCAAGAAAGTGAACGTCACCGGCAAGAGTTGAAGATAACTCAAAAGAGTGGAGGGTCACCCATGTGCAATGGGCTGGATGCTACCCAAAGCTGTCTATGGGGTAAAGTAACCCTACCAAAATCCCAGTGACACCCCTAGAGGATCCTCCTAGAACCCACAGAAGACCATTAATAGCCAAAGTAAAGCCGAACAAAAATACTTAAGCTTGAGGCATGATAGTATGTTCATAGTATTACAACTTACAAATGTGTTAATAATTAAACACCTTGGTGCTGGCATAAAAACATACGACACGGAAAAAGGTCTATGTTCAATAAGTGGTAATGGGAAAATCCATAACCAGCTATCTCTATGATAACCATCTGAAACAACTTGGAAAGAGTCATTCAACATCTCTTGAAGATTTCAATCCGAGAGCTGTTGGCACCCCTGCTTTTGGCCAGTGATATGTATCATGTGAAAGTGGCTGGTGGAACAAAACGATTTACTTCAGGGCCAGAAGCTCCCCTCACCCCCCCTTCCAAAAAGGGGAGGAGAGAAGGGATACTCCTGTTCTCCCCTTCAAGAGCACATGCTTAATGACCATCTCTTTCCCCCATAGCACCAAGCTGGGACCGAGCCCTTAACTTCTAGATTTGGATATTCCAGATCTAAACTACAGCAACGTCTACATGGAGAATGAATTGGATCTATCTAATGTATGTGAGTGCATATCAACTCAAAGGCCTGGAGAGATGGCTTAAGTGCTGCTAAGTGCTAGCTTCTCTTTCAGAAGACCTGGGTTCAATTCCCAGCATTCATAATATGGCAGCTCATAACCATATGAAACCCCAGTCCCAGGGGATCCAACACCCTCCTGTGGCCTCCAAGGACATTGCATGTGCTTGGTGCATAGATGTGTAAACCATCCATGCACATTAAATATTTAAAAACTCAAAATGGATTAAAGACCTAAACATAAGACATGTGTAACTATAAAACACAAAAATGGAAAAACTACACCTTGATCTTGGTCTTGATAATGGATTATTGGTCAAAGCACAAGCAACAAAACAGTATGTGGGACTACTTACTAAAAAGCTCCAGCCGGACGTGGTGGTGCACGCCTTTAATCCCAGTACTTGGGAGGCAGAGGCAGGCGGATTTCTGAGTTCCAGGCCAGCCTGGTCTACAAAGTGAGTTCTAGGACAGCCAGGGCTACACAGAGAAACCCTGTCTCGAAAAACAAAACAAAAAAAACAAAAAACAAACAAAACAAACAAACAAACAAAAAACCTCAAACGATATCAAATGCCAACAGGTACATGATAGGTGTTTGACACTACTAAGAAGATACAAATCAGGAGTCCCAATGAATATGGGATATTTTCTCATGTGCTAAAATGGTAAATTATCAAAAAAAAAATCGAAGGTATGGGTAAAGAGAATATATACCCTTATACATATTTGGTGGGAATAGAGACTGGTACTGCCACCACAGAAAACTATGGTTGTTAAGTAAAGATGGACATACTGTAGTATCCAGCAGCCCTCTCTGGCTATATACCAAAGGAAGGAAACCAGCTTTGAAAGGTACTCGAAGTTCTGTACTCATCATATCCAGATAAGGAACTGTCAAAGCACTCATCAGCATGGCTGACTGTGGTATATAAACACATATACATGGGAATGTTATTTAGCATTTTTAAAAAGGCTGGCACACATAAAAGTATGTGACAGTACTTGCAGGTGCAATAACTTAAAAAAATGTGTAAATAAAAATGGTGGTTACCAGGGGTAAGAGAGAGACTTAGATGTCAATCAGTACAAAGTTGTAGTTATGTAGGAAGAGATAACTTAGAGCAGTAGGGCTACTGAGAATAGTATGCTGAGAATTTGGCAGGAGATGTTTTAGGTGTTATCACACAGTATATGACACTGAGTACATTACTTTTTATGACTAAAGGGGGAGGAGAGGATATATACCTGTACACAAAGGGGAAAATAAAATTTTTTACTTGGTTAAACATATGGATTTACTTGGTATAAAATGATAAATATTTCTTCAAATAAATTATTGACTAAAAACCTAGCATCACAATTGACCCCCCCCCCCCAAGACAGTGGGTTCCTGGCTGTCCTGGAACTCACTCTATAGACCAGGCTGGCCTCGAACTCAGAAATCCACCTGCCTCTGCCTCCCAGGTACTAGGCTTAAAGGCAAGAGCCACCACTGCACGGCCCAGCATCACAACTGAACAGAAGATATATCCTTTAGTTGAGACTGAGAAGTATATTTTCCTCTTATCATAATTATGGTATTCTAAATGAACCAGTGAGACAAGAATTAGAAAAGGGTTAAAAAAGGAGTTAAATGTTCAGAACTGTCAAGTAAAAAGCTAATCCTACTTATTCAACAACACATCCATAATCATTAGCTCTACATGCACCAGCCACAAAGCCCAACAGAGAAATCTCTCCAAATGTGCAAAATCTTTGAGACTGGTGGCTCTGTATCAGCCAAATCATAGTATTTCAATTATTAACACACACTAAGCGTGGTAGCATATGCCTTTAGTCCTAGCATATGGGAGGCCAGCCTGGTCTACAGAGTAAGTTCCAGGACAACTGTGAGAAACCTGGCATCCTTCGGTGGAGTGACAATCCAGTGATGCCAAAGAGCTCACACCTTTCATCTTCACTTCTAAGGCATGTCCAAATGTATGTATGTATGTATGTATGTATGTATGTATTTATTCATTACATTTTTCAGTAATTGTAGAAGACTGGAAATCATCTTGTCATAGAGGCTGTGACAAAATATAGCTATCACTAAGATAAAGTTCCATAAAGTGTAAGATTCCCAAGAGTATTTATGATAGCTTTGTTTTTAAATGTGGAGTAGCAAACATATCTGAGGAGAACATATAGGAAACTGGTTAGTTGAATTAGTTGTATCTTTTGCATGGGTGCTGTTGAGTGAACCCTGGTCTTAGTGCTTGTACAACAATCACCTTACATAACTGAGCCATTGTCTTAGCCCAACAGTGAAACATTGAAAAGTGCTTTAACCATGATTAACTGATCAGATGCTTAACAATCAACTAGTTAAGTGTTATAAATTCAGAACTAAGCCAGACACTTCTGAAATAGGAAAATGATTGTGGAAAATGTTTTCAAATCATAATATTTAGCAGCATTGGTAGAATTTGTGTTAAGTTATACAGTCCCAAGGATTTCTTTCTTAAAAACAAAAACCAAGGGGAAATCACTTCCAAATTCCCTTGAGCAGTTTACTGGGGAAAGCCAGCTGGTTTCAACCATAAACTTAAAAACAACAGACGTAGACCCATTTGTTCACATTCATAGATAGCTTTATTCAGCCTTTAGAAAAATATATACAACATCAGAACCATGGTTCTCTTAAATATTTTTAAATTAAAAGTGTGCAAGTGAGAGGAAGATTGTTTCCACAGTCAGAAGATCAATACTGTGTAATGAAGTAGACAGGAATTGCTGCAGGTCTGGGATTGGTTAAGAACTGAGGGGGAGCAGCTTGTGCCTGCCAAGTGGCCAGTGCAGATCACACCTAAGAGGTTTCTCTAGTTTCCACCTGAAAACAGAATTACTATGACAGGCCTTGCTTTGAGTAAAACAGCTAAATGCTGGGCATATACAAACAGGCATTGATTAAACCAAAACTTGCTGTTTCAAATGGTATTAATTTGAATTTGGATATATTAGGATCTGTCAGTCAGCATTCAAGTGCTAGCAGATGCAATAAAACTTCAGGGGCTTAAGGAGCTTGTTAAGGTTATCTATTTCAGATTAGATCCTTGCTTTCTCAACATTCTTCTGAATGTTATTAGTGTTTGTGAAAAGTACTTTAGTTAAGCAGTCCTTGGAGTTCCAAGTAGTCTGAGAAGCTATGAAAGCAACAGTCTTAGTTCTGTTCCAATTCTGTCCTTTACCCTACACTGTTAGGTACTTCAGCCTACTACTTTTCCCTCTACTGGTTCTAGGGCTTTTCCTGGAAATCAATGTAGCAGCCAGTCTATCATGAGATTTCCTAGGGACCTTGGAGTCAACATTCTCAGTCACCTCTTTTCCTGCTTTTGCCCACTAAGCAAAGCAGTGAGGCAGGTGTCGTTAGCAACATCGAGCTTGGAGACTGCACGTCCATGGCTGAAGGGGAGTCAGTGAGAGAAAACAAGCCGTTACAGCTGGAGGTCTGATTAAGAGTAAGAGGAGAGAGATGGGTATTTTGTTCTCTGTTCATCTATTTCCTGCTTTGTTTTCTTGATGCAACTAAATATCTCCTTAAATAGTGCTTTGTATTCTGGAGGTGTAGTGGTGGGGGAACTGATGGGCTCTGGGCTTATAGGGGTGGGTTCCCAGCCACTGGCCCCGGCCTCAGACTGCGTGACCAGTCCTGTCAGGTCCCTAGTCAGTAGTCTAGAGGTCTGCACAGCCTTATGTGACAGTGAGTCCTGCTCCTGCTGGCACTTCTTCAGTAGCTCTTCATACTTCACTTTCAGGGCACTGTACTGAGTGTCCACTTCATGCAGAAGGGAGATGCCCCTCTGCTTCACAGCCTTAGCCCTCCTGATGCAAGTGCCCTCATGGTCCTTCACGATGTCATCCCCTGCCAAACTGCTGAGCGCCGTCTCACTGCTGCTTCGTTTGAGTGGTTTTCTAGGTGCTTCTGGAGCAGCCAGGAACATTTCCTCCAACAGACTCTGGCTAGGCTCCTTGAAAGGAACAAACAGAGAGTCGGGTACCAGCTTCTCAACACCATTCACAAAAGGATGCTCTGCCTGCAGCATCTGCCGCATCTCAGCCACCTCTGCCTCCAACTCCAGTGCCCGGGCTCGGTAGGCATCTGTGGCCCCCAGCTGCTGTTCCAGCTCACTGTTCTCCTTCAGCACCAATTTATACTCTGCCTCCACGCTCACTCGCTTCTTCCTCTCTAGACTTAGCTGGGCCTGCAACATCGTCACTGCCTTTTTCAGGTGCTCATTTTCTTCTTCGTCAGGACTCTGTTGGCTCTGCAAGGAAGTGATCTTCTCAGCGAACACGTGGTCATAGACAAAGTGTCTGTGAGGAAACATGGAAATATATAACGGTCAACTGAGACTGCAAAGGAAGCTGCTTTTCAACTAAGTCTTTTAAAAGCTGTCACATCAGTTTTTAGACCATTCCATACTACAAGCAGTGGCTACATGAAACTGTATGAGGCTGGCAAATTGTTGAAAGCAAATACAGGTTTTGTGATTGACTTTTCCCCCAATAGTAAAAGTAGTACAGAAAACCCACTCCAAGGCTAGCAGGAAGACTGCTGCTTACTAGGAAGTATAATGGACAGAAATTCTTATCACTAGTTGGAGATCACTATCAGCTGGGTGGTAGTCTTAGAACCTGGAGCTCACACCATTGGTTTGGACATTGTTAGTCTGCTGCCTGGACCTATGGAGTTTTAAATGTTTTCCATAATGTGAAACCAAGGTTAAGGAACACAGTGTTTGGACCTTTAACCTGAGATACCATCAGAACCACTGGGGCAACTTAAGGGGCACATCTAGAAATTCTGACCTGAGGAGAGAGTTAGTATCTGCTCCTAGAAAACATGCACAGTGCCAGACGCACACATGGGAGGTGAAGGCAGGGAGATCAGGAGTTTGAGGCCAGCTGGGCCGAAAGAGACCTTATCTCACCCCCAAATCGCCAGAGGTAATATGAGAAAAACCAAAGGATGAGAGGTACCAACTGGCCTCTCTCCTGTTCAGTCCGAGGAAGCTTGTACCTATCTGTGTGTCTTTGTTATGGAGCATCTAACTCTCCGTTAGAATGAAAGTTTTTGAGGACACAGAGCATGTCCATTTTGGCCATCATTCCTGGATGTAATAGGTGTTTAGTAAGCATTATTCAAGACTCAAAGCCAAAACTATAAATTATAAAGTCATTTCTTTAGGTGAAAATACTTTTCTTTCTTTCATTTGTGACAAGGTCTCTGTGTAGTCCTGTGCTTCCTGGATGCTGGAATTAGAGGCATGAGCTACCAAACCCAGCTTCCAAAGTTTCCATTTTTTTCCTTCATTCTAAAGTGAATTACAACTCCAAATCTGTACTACAGTGGAAGTATTACTAATTTTAAACTAATATTTAACAAATTAAAATGAAAAAAAAAAGAAAGAAAAACTGTTTTCATAAAGTTACTAACATCCATGAACTCTCCCTGATACGTTTAGGACGGGGGCTCTGCTAACCCACTGGTGTCTGACGGGCAAGGGCGTGTCTTAAGATGTAGTGTTCCATCTACTGTAAACACAATGTGTCAGTGACTGGGATGCTCCCAGTCTGCAAATCCACAGCAAGGAAGGCTCTTACTGGCGGAGGTCATAGAGCTCTTTCAGACAGGAGAAGCTGGGTGCTGGTTTCTCCTGGTCACATGCCTTCTGCCTCCCTCTTCCTTGGCTGGAAGACTTCAGCTCCTCCACTTGGCTCTGCAGGTGATCTATGTTGGTTTGCAGGCATTCAATTGTTTCTGTCAGGCTATGAATAAAACAGAAGCCGGTCGCTGCTTGTCAAAATAAATTAAGATCAAAACCAATGAAAGGGATTAGGTGTGAGCCACTCAAACTTGGCTCTCTTAATTGGAAAGGACTTACAGTTAATCCTCCTTCTCCAAAAACAACCAAACAAAAAAACCCAACCAACCAAACAAAAAAACCTTATCCTGGGGCTGGTGAGATGGCTCAGCGGGTTAGAGCACCCGACTGCTCTTCTGAAGGTGATGAGTTCAAATCCCAGCAACCACATGGTGGCTTACAACCACCCGTAACAAGATCTGACGCCCTCCTCTGGTGCGTCTGAAGTCAGCTACAGCGTACTTATGAAGAATAATAAGAAATGAATCCTTAGACCGGAGAGACCAACCGGAAGCAAGCAAGGCTGTCCGGAGCGAGCAGAGCTGAACAGGGACAGCCGGAGCAAGGGGGACCAGAGCTAGTGGGGCCGAACGGGGACAGCCGGAATGAGCGGGGGCCAACCGGAGCAAGCAGAGCTGATCAGAGCGAGCGGGGCTGGCTGGAACAAGGGGGGGGGGGGGGGCGTAAGGGGGTTGGCCGGGAGTGAGTGGGGCTGGCCGGAGCAATCGGAGCTGGCGGGAACGAGTGGGGTCTAGCGGAGTGAGCGAGCGGGGTTGACCGGAACAAGGGAAAAAAAATGAAACCTGTAACATGAAAACCAATATAGGGCAGTAGTGTCCACTTTCTCCATTGTTACTCAATATGATGCTAGAAATCTCAACTAGAACAAGATGGTTATAAAAGCAAATAAAAGGAATATAACTAAAAAAGGAAGACACTAGAGTATTCTTATAAAAAAACAAAACAAAACAAAAAAAACCTTATCCTAGACTTAGACTGCCCAACCTTCTACAGGCACATTCTACTTCAAATTATACTAACCCCTTTGTAGTTACAAATTCTACCTGAGGATTTTCTGCTGTGAGGCCTTGCTCTCAGCCACTAGCTTCTGGTTGGTTTCTTCCAGTTCTCTTGCTGTGACATCTAACTGCTCATAAACTTTTGCATGCTGCTCATTCATTTGCCGTAGAAGCTCCACCTGCTTGGTCAGGTACTGTAAAAGAGGAGTCATATCAGGAAACATGAGCAGATAAGATAACCTACACACTTAACACCAATTCTCTGGTTCTGCAACACCAACTAATGCCAGGTGAGGGCGTCAGACTTCACCAGTGGGCTCAGCACCCTCCTGGCATGGGGATGTGTTTGCCAGCCCAGAAACTCCATAGCCGTATTGTAGAGTTTTGTCAAAGGCTTTGATAACTAAAGTTGACTGATGCTCTGCTCACATCTCTCCTGGCTAGCTAATAATGTGGGCCTCTCGTCATCCTATTACTCTGGACAATAATGGTTTTAGAAGACTTTTTAAGCCAGGATTCAGGGACAAAGACCAAATGTGAATTTTTAAAAATTATTTATTTTAAAGATTTATTTATTATATGTAAGTACACTGTAGCTGTCTTCAGACACCCCAGAAGAGGACATCAGATTTTATTACAGATGGTTGTGAGCCACCATGTGGTTGCTGGGATTCGAACTCAGGACCTTTGGAAGAACAGTCGGTGCTCTTAACCGCTGAGCCATCTCTTCAGTCCCCGTGAATTTTTTTTACTATACTATCGTCATCAGCTTACTTAATGGAAAAGAGAATGTTAAATCCCAACAAAACTACCTTGTTTTAATAAAATTGGCACAAGCTATTTTTAAAGTGCTTAGCTCCATTAATGCTTTCCCAAACTCTTACATTCCACGAGTCTAGACTAATTTTACAAACTATATGCTTAATATTCAAAAGGAAAACCCAAAATGAAATATGATACTCCCTCAAGAAAACTTGGAAAAACACGATAAAAGTTTAAACACTGTGTCTAACAGAGAGAGGCTGGAGAGCTGGCAGTGGAGAAGAGCACTACGGAGGACCTGACGACCCACTGCCAGCATCCAGCCCACACTTGACCACCTCTCTTAGCTCCAGTTCCAGAGGATCTGGTCCTTCTAACTTCTGCAGGCATCAGGCACACACACAAGTGCATGTACACACACTCAGGCAAAATAGTCATACAGATACAAATAATAAATCTTTAAAAAAACTACAAAGGTTAAAAAAATGTTTAACCAAAGGGAAAAAGGAAGGAAAAGCTTAAAGTAGAATTTTGATGGGTTTTTTTTTTTGCTTGAAAAAAAAATCACCTTTTTTATTCCTGAATGAGGCATTTCACACAAAAACTAGTGAAAAATACATTAATTTTACCAGATACTTTAATATATATCAAAATCTTGTTACTTCTTTTCTACAGGAATGTTATCTCTATTGTCCTTACTTATGAGATACTTAGCAGGTTATTTATTTTGGTCCTGCTAAGACTGCTTTCTGAAGACGGAGGATAAGCACAATCCTAATACCACAGCTAGGTCACCTGCTCCCTCCATCCCATGCCTACCTGGACGCACAAAAGCGGAGCATATATTCCAAACACGACACTCCCATTCCTCTGGACATAACCAGAAGAGAGAGGGGGAGGGGGAGGGAGGAGGGAGGGGAATAGGAAGGTTGGAAGTATAACCATATGGTAGCAGATTTGACTTTACAAACACTCCTTGAAACCAGCTCTTCAAGTACCACCAGAGCCAAGTGACCTTTGTTTACTGAGAAAACGTCTGTTATATATCCCAGGCATGCTGGCTCTGACCTTTGGCTCTCCTGACTCAGTACCTCCTAGTACCCTCCTAGTACTGGGACTACAGGTGTGCAACACTTGCACTGGATTTCAACAGTCTTCTTTCAAAAATCAGAGCTAACTGATATTCAGTGATCCAATGTAGCCCCTCAAAAATCAGAGCTAACTGATATTCAGTGATCCAATGTAGCCCCTTCAGATTCTTTGTTTTGTTTTGTTTTGTTTTTTCGAGACAGGGTTTCTCTGTGTAGCCCTGGCTGTCCTGGAACTCACTTTGTAGACCAGGCTGTCCTCGAACTCAGAAATCCGCCTGCCTCTGCCTCCCAAGTGCTGGGATTAAAGGCGTGCGCCACCATGCCCTGCTGCCCCTTCAGATCCTTATATTGGTGGCAATGCACAGAGCTAACAACCTCTTTTTTTTTTTTTTCCGAGACGAGGATTCTCTGTATAGCCTGTGTCCTGGAACTCACTTTGTAGACCAGGCTGGCCTTGAACTCAGAAAGCCACCTGCCTCTGCCACCCAAGTGCTGGGATTAAAGGCGTGCGCCACCACACCCAGCAACAACCTCTTTTTAACTCTAACTTTCTCATATGAATCTCAGGGCCAAAAGTGTTCTGAAATTTTCTTTGAATTAAGCCCACCATCACTATTCCCAAACAAAACATGTTTTTAACGCCCCTGTGAGGTCTGGGCAGCACTGATACTTCAGCATCAAAAAGTGTGAATATTATAAACAGCCTCAAATCAATTCAAGATTTGCTGATACCAAATACATTTGCTGCAAACTTTACGGGGAAGACCTCAGTCGAATGTCTGGGGTTCAGAAGTGGTAAGCCGGTGTAGATGTTAGAAACTGCTAGACTGACATGGTTAAGTGAGCAGAGTTAGATACAGCATGGGATCTAGGAAAATCCACTTATTCTTTGCTGCCTGAACCTTCACAAGTTTCTCATGATCCCTTGTGAAAACTAACCATTTGACTTCTGACAGGAAAATACTTCAGACCTGTAGGAGAAAGCTTTTGGTTCTGCCCTTGGCTCATGCACAGGAATGTGTTTAATTTCTTAGCACTACTGGACTGGGTCAAGTGCTCAGTTAGGGTCAACAGAATATATATGATAAGGGTGGCAAGATGGCTCAGTGGTAAAGGCACTTGCTGCCAAAGCCTGATGACCAGATTTTAATTTCAAGAGCTCACACTGTGGAAGGGAGAGCACTAACTCCTGTAAACTGTTCTCTGACCTCCACAAACTTGCTGTCCCACATTTTCATATTCACAGACACACACACACACTCAAAATAAATGCATATATACTATAAACATTTTTAAGACAGTTTATAATTTATATCAGGTCCTAAGTATTCTTTGGGTTTGATTCACAATAACCTTAAAAAAGGCAAAAGTATAAACAGATACAAATTATTTACAAAGAAACTATTCCTACATCATCTACATGGGATGTATCTGTCCACAGGGAACATATGAAAAGCCAGTTTACCAATGGAGTCTTTTAGTGAGGCCAAGACCAGAACTATATGGAGGAAGTGGTATTCCAGCTCACAGGACAGGCTTGAAGGCCCTGTGACACTGCTAATTTTTCTGTGATTTCCTCATCAGGACCTCATGAGGCTATAAAGATTACTATATACACAACCAGAATATGTGGCTTCAGACCATGTGTGTTTGGCACAGGACGGTTAAGAAACAGATGCAGGAGAGCTGTGTGCCCGCCATGTTTCTCCCTCCCTCTGTCAGGCAGAAGGAAAGCTAACCACTGAGCAGTTTTAGGCTCTTCTGGGCCAGGAGCCAGCACCAGAGGAATGCAACCCGAAAAGCTTTATAGTTTTTACCTACCTGTCCTCCCACATGTTGCCACTCTTAGTGTCAAAGTCCTTTCCTCCATCTAATCCCTGCTCCAAGAATATACTGTTCTGCATTACAGTGTATGTATTAGGCAGGATTCTCTAGAGTCACAGAACTTATGGACTGTCTGTATATATTAAGGGAATTTATTGGAATGACTTACAGTCTGCAGTCTAACTAACCCAACAGTGAATGGGAAGTCTAAGAGTCTAGGAGTTGCTCAGTCCCTTAAGGCTGGGTGTTTCAGCTGGTCTTCTGTATAAGATGGAATCCTTAAGAAGTAGGTTCCAACAGATGTACTAGCAGGTAACTGTAAACAGGCAAAAAAGAAGGAACCCTTCCTCCTTTTTCTATTGTCCTTATGTAAGCCTCCTGCAGAAGGTATGGCCTAGATTAAAGATGTATACCACTACACCTGGACCTAAGCTTTTCTTTAGTTGGAACTTACTCTGTCCCGGGCTGGCCTTGAATTCAGAGATCTTCTTGTCTCTGTCTCCTGGGATTAAAGGCATGTACCACCATGCTCGAGTCTAAGATTTTTCATGGCCCCTATGCCTCAAGATCCAGATCAAAAGCAGGCGTCATACAACACTTACAGGATCAAAAGCCTGTGTCTTCCAGCCTCAAGTTCTAGATCACAGGTATGCCCTCCATTTCTAGATTGTAGTTCATTCCAGATGTAGTCAAGTTGACAACCAAGAATATCTATCACAGTGTATAAACTTCAAAGCCACCTCTTAAGAGAATCACTCACTTGAATATCTCTAATGTATGAATATAAAAATACACTTTTTACTCCCATTAAACTGTCCTCTTACATATGCATTTGTTTACATGAAGGTTAATATACAGAGTCCACTCTGGTATCTGACAAATGATGTAAGTGTTCAGGAAGAGGTAGCTACTGTCATCTTTATTTAAAATTAGTTTTTAAATTTTGTCTATGCAATGCTAAGATTCAGCCGGGCATGGTGGCGCACGCCTTTAATCCCAGCACTCGAGAGGCAGAGACAGGAGGATTTCTGAGTTCGAGGCCAGCCTGGTCTACAGAGTGAGTTCCAGGACAGCCAGGGCTACACAGAGAAACCCTGTCTCGGGGAAAAAAAAAAAAAAAAAAAAAAAGCAATGCTAAGATTCACCTGAAAGTCACCTGCAGTGACCTAGATGGTTTGTCCTCATCCCCATATACCAAACACATTTGTCAGAGGACTCGCTTTGTCTACACAGCACCTTGCCCTCATTCCTCGAAAGATAACAGATCAACTCACAATTCTTTTTTTTTTTTAAAGATTTATTTTATTTATTATATGTAAGTACACTGTAGCTGTCTTCAGACACTCCAGAAGAGGGAGCCAGATCTTTTTACGGATGGTTGTGAGTCACCATGTGGTTGCTGGGATTTGAACTTATCACCTTCGGAAGAGCAGTCGGGTGCTCTTACCCACTGAGCCATCTCACCAGCCCCCTCAACTCACAATTCTTGACTGTCACTGTCACTCTCTTTCTGGGAAGGAATGGTAATTCTCTATGTAGCCCATTTCTGACATATTTAGTAAGAATTACAATTTAGCTAAATATCTATTTCAAGACCTCTGTTCACAGCAGCTATGTTCAGTACCATAGAATTCAGAGTACAAATGTCAAGTACAGTTTAGTTTTGAAAGCTTCTGTGATGAGCTTGGCTATAGACCTCCTGAGAAAAGCCTACTCACCACTCATTTCCACTTAGATTCCCTATTCCCATAGCCTCAACGTTACACTCAGAAACCTGAAGGGGAGATACTTACAATACACACCACACACTGCATGGCTCCCAAGTTAAGCCTCTTTAAAAAACAAAAAATTGTCACCTTAGGCTTGTGGGCAACTCACAGGAAGTAAGTCAACATGCAAATGGGCCACTAAAAAACCTACGGAAAGAGCCTCTTATTTACTATATGAAGTCTGTGATACGCTGGGTGGTGGTGGCACACACCTTTAGTCCCAGCACTTGGCAGAGGCAGGTGGATTTCTGAGTTCAAGGCCAGCCTGGTCTACAGAGTGAGTTCCAGGACAGCCAGAGCTACACAGAGAAACCCTGTCTCAAAAACAAAACAAAACAGAAGTCTATGATAAAAACACAATGAAGCCAGGCTGGTGAGATGGCTCAGCGGGTAAGAGCACCTGACTGCTCTTCCGAAGGTGCTGAGTTCAAATCCCAGCAACCACATGGTGGCTTACAACCATCCATAATGAGATCTCACTCTCGCTTCTGGAGTGTCTGAAGACAGCTACACTGTACTTACATATAATAAATAAATAAAATCTTTAAAAAAAAAACACACAATGAAGCCATTGAAGAACTTGTGATATCTTAGCCAACCCAAGAATGCTAAGGAGCTTGTTTTTCCACATGGTAGGAGTTTAGTTTAATTAAATTAAGCCGAAATTAATCAGAAAAGCCATTCAGTTTTCAATATCAGTCACAAACAACCTATAAGGAGTGTCACCTGGTCAGCAACTTCAAGAAAAACTACTGGCTTCTAAGTAAGTACAAAAGTTTAGCCTTGGGCTCTAAATTAGTACTTTTTCTTCACTTTGTATAGAAGGAAAAAGGTTATCTTTCCTACCATTCATCTCGAAGTCCATACAAGGACGGACTCATTTTCTCAATTCAGAATCTGGGACACCACTGTTATATTGAATAGGGGGAAAAGAGTTCCAAAAAAACCCCAAACAAACCACAAAACAACAACAACAAAACAACAATAACAACAAAAAACCCAAACAAAACACCAATGGGGAGTTTGGGGTTCGCAGCAAAGTAGACAAAAATGCCAACTTATGGCAAGAGTATCTGGCTTGGAAAACAATTCAGTTTGTAAAGTGCTTGCCTTGCAAACCTGAAGACCTGAGTTCAGACCCCAGAACTCATTGTTTTTAAAAAAAAACAAAAAAAAAACCAAAAGGATCCAGGCATAATGGACACACCTTTAATCCCAGCCCTGGGGAGACAGGAGCAAGTGGATCTCTGTGAGTTGAGGTCAGTCTGGTCTACATAGGGAGTTCCAGACCAGCCATGGCTATATATAGAGATCCTGTCTCAAAAAACAAAACAAAAACAAAACAAAACAAAAATGGAAATTTGGCTTCCCAGCAGTGTGAGTACTAGTCTTTAATCAAGGATTACAGCCAAGTCTTTCAAACTTTGTGCAAAAATAACCTTTAATAACAGTGAAGAAATAATTCCTAATAAATGATGAAAAGTCTATTTCCCCTAATTATAGTCATATATTTACCATAGGACATACAGGGTTGCAAAGGAGAAATATGAAAATAGAGGCCACATATTAAAAGCATACCAAGTGGGCTTTTGTGTGCATGTGTAGCATATGTGTGTGTGGAGGCCAGAGGCTGATACGAGATGTCTGCCTTTTATTTTTTGTGACAGGGTCTCTCTCTGAACCTGGAGTTCACCCACAGACTACACTGGTTGTTGGGGATCTACTTGTCTCTGCTGCCACTGTATTACAGACATATGCCATCATACTTGGCTTTTATGTGGGTGCGGAAGATCCAAACATGTTTTCATGTTTGCACGGCAACCACGTTACGAACGGAGCCATCTCCTCTGCCCTAGCTTGCCCACTAAATCAACAGAGTTTTGTTTTTAGAATTAAGACTTTTCCACTACAAATATTCTGTCAAATGAATAAATAATGATGTGGTAAATTACACAAGTCTAAAACATCATTGCCATGATCTCACCTTCCCTTCAGAGCACACTGTACCAATGTAGTGCTGACATTTGTCCCCATTCCAAGCTAAGCAGACAGATCTGAGAGGTGATTTACATGGCTATCTATTTGCAAATTTAAGGGTTTATGCCCCAAAGTCTCTGAATACAAAGGCCAGTGCTCCCTCCTTGCGTCTACAGTCTCCCACACTTAAGTGCTCAGAGCTTTTCAACTGCTCTCTGGCACCAAACAGGCATGCAGTTCACTTACATACATGCAGGTAAAACACTCATTCACAGCTGGGCTTCGTGGCCCATGCCTTTAATCCTGGCATGCAGAAGTTAGAGGCAGTTAGATCTCTGTGAGTTTGAGGTCAGCCTGGTCTACATACTGAGTCCCAGAGAATCAGAACTCCATATTAAGACCCTGTCTTAAAAACAATAAAATACACATATATAAGTAAATATTAAAAAAAAAAAAAGCTGGCATGGCAGTGTACACCTGTAATCCCAGTCCTGGGGGCAAGGACAGGAAGATTTCCTGGCCTTACTTTAATTGTTAAGCTTCAGGTTAAGTGAGAGACTTTTTGGAAAGCAATAGGGAAAAGTACTTCACCTTAATCTTCAGTACTGGCATGTGTGCATGTGCCTACACTTACAAACACACACACACACACACACACAAAAACACTCATACCCCATTCCCTCTATTCCCAAGAAGGAATGAACTCTTGCAAAAGGGATGCTGGGAAGTGGAACCACTGTAATAAGCAAGTATAACTCCTGTTGGGACAGTGCACAAGTGTAAATGCAACAAAGTCACTAGAACGTATGGCTGTAGGAAAGATCTGGTCAAATCCCATTACCCTCTAAAGCCTCTCGCTCCCATCCAGGACCTGAAAACAAACCAACAAATAAGAACTACTTTCCTCTTTAAGAACTTAAGATGTGTAGGGCGGCCACTGGCCACCAAGCCTAAAACCCTGTCTGATCCCTGGAACCCAAGTAGGAGGAAACTCTACAAGTTATCCTCTGCCCTCCAGACACCCAAGGGTGTGTGTGTGTCTGTGTGTGTGTGTGTACATGTATACATATACAAATGTAGGTTAATAATAAATGTAATTTAAAAATTGGGTGTTCAAATCAGTACTCAGACAAGCCACGGGCCTTTCTGAAGCCAGTAAAAGCACTACTTTCAATAGCTTACCACTTTCAACTTTTTAAAAAAATATGAGGGCTTGAGAGATGGCTCAGCAGCTTAGAGTACTTGTTGTTACACGAGGACCAGACTTCAATTCCCAGTACAGACATGTCAGCACAGAATTGTCTATAACTCCAGTTCCACGGAATCTGATGCTCACTTTTGGTTCTCATGGGCACCAGGCACAAACATGATGCATAGACATGCAGAAAAAATACTGATACACATAAAATTTTACAAATCATAATAAAACTTGAGAAATTTTTGGGTGTGTGTGTGTGTGTGTGTGTGTATGTATGTATGTATGTGTGACTAAGTCTCAACTATGTATGTAGTCCTGGTTAACCTAGTGGTGCCCACTATGCAGACCAGGCTGGCCTTGAACTCACAGAGATATGCTCATCTCTACCTCCTAAGTGGAGGGATTAAAATCATGCCCTTTCATCACACCCAGCTCAATTTTCTTTAAAACAAACAAACAAACAAACAAACATGTTCTAAATTTTCATTTATGGATCGTCTGGCGTGTGTGTATTATTTAGGGTGTGTGGATCATCTGGGGAGGGTGTGGATCATCTGGGTGTATGGATCGTCTTGGGGGGTGTGAATACCATGGCACAAATGTGGAGTCAGAGGAAAACTTGAAGGAGTCAGTTTTCCCCTCCCACTATAAGTTCTGAGTTAAGTCATCTTGATAATCATTTTTTATTTGTTTGTTTTTTGTTTTTTTGAGACAGGGTTTCTCTGTATAGCCCTGGCTGTCCTGGAACTCACTTTGTAGACCAGGCTGGCCTCGAACTCAGAAATCCGCCTGCTTCTACCTCCCGAGTGCTGTTAAAGGTGTGCACCACCACGCCCGGCTCTTGATGATCATTTTTAAACATCAAAAACACTACTTAAAATCACTGATCATCTCTTATAATGACTGTTTGAAATGCACTGATAGCCTGTGGAAGAATACTTGGATTAGTATTACAATCAGTCCTTGGAAGCTGAACATCATATATTCACCTTTAGTTCTAGCACTTGGGAGGCAGAGGCAAATAGATCTCTGCAAATTTGAGGCCAGCCTGGTCTACACGGTGAGTTCTAGGATAGCCAGGGCTACATGGTAAGACCTGTCTCAATACCCCCTGTCCCCGTGTTCTTCATAGTAAGTCTTAGAGGCTTCCTCCTACTGTTCTCACCAGCTGACCAGTATCTCTCATCCTCTCTCAGTAGTTTGTTCCACGATGTTTTCAACTCATTTTAGATCTCTCTGGTAAAGAGAGATAGTGTGTAAGTGCTGACTTTTTTGGTTTTTTTTTTTTTTGGTTTTTCTGAGATAGGGTTTCTCTGTGTAGCCCTGGCTGGCCTTGAACTCAGAAATCCGCCTGCTTCTGTCTCCCAAGTGCTGGGATTAAAGGTGTGTACCACCACGCCCAGCGACTTTTTGGTTCTTAATTGTTTTTCTTTCTCTTTCTTTTTCAATTTTCAAGGTAGGATTTCTTCTCTATGTAGCCCTCGGTGTCCTTCACTCTGTGGATCAGGCTGGCCTCAGACTCCCAGGTCCACCTGCCTCAGCTTGGGAGCTGAAGATTAAGGAATGGTTTGCGTTACCACACCTGCCTTATTGTTTTTGTAAATTAGAAAAACAACACTCCCACTCCATGTTTTAATTGTCTAGTGAGGAAAACTGTCAATAAACATTTTGAAAAGTTTAGGACCCCAGAGACTTAGGGACAGAGTGTGTATTCAGCACTTGCAATCCACAGAAGCAAATGAACCCGAAGGAAAAGTTAGGTTCAAATTTGTACAAGTCACCGCACATGAAGTTCAGACGGAGGCTAATGCAGGGTGTCTGGTTGGGCTGCTGGTTACTGGGGCAGTGAGTGAATGAAGGATAATGTTTTCACTCCTTATCTGAGTGTAGGCTGCACGGGTATGCTTACTTCACAAAAATTTGTAAAGGCTGAGGCAGGAGGACTGAGTCTCAAACCGACCCAGATTGTAGAACAACACTTCCTGTCTCAAATAAATAACAAGAATTTGACTAATTCTTTAAGTTTAAGCACAGGTAGTTAAAATAAACTATAAAATCAAATACTGCATCAAAACAAACCTTCCTACCTAACTCTAAATTTGGAATGGTGTTTAGTTGGAGGGAGGGAGGTGCCACCAAAAAAAGAGTATGCAGGGAATGTCAATAGTACAGGCAGTTCTCTCCCCTGAGCTGCACAAGTCCTGTTCTGCATGTGCATGCTTTTCTGTATACCTTCCATGTTGAATAACTAATTTTACTAAAAGAAAAAAAAAACTTAAAAAACTAAGTACAACTTCATAGTATTTGCTTTACATACTGGCAAAGACTAGATTGTTCACTTTTTACGTACTTTACCAAGGTTGAAGAGAAAACTTTTTTTTTGTTTTGTTTTGTTTTTGTTTTTTCGAGACAGGGTTTCTCTGTATAGCCCTGGCTGTCCTGGAACTCACTTTGTAGACCAGGCTGGCCTGGAACTCAGAAATCTGCCTGCCTCTGCCTCCAGAGTGCTGTGATTAAAGGCGTGCGCCAAAACTATTTTTTAATCAGAGCATACTTACCTACTAGGAACACCTGAAGAAAGTGTCTTTGGTGGCTCAATTTCTCAAAAATGACTACTTCCAAGTTGAATACTGTTTCTAGCTGCAAGTGCTATTTTAGTAGTCTATGACAACAGCAGAGAGACACACATCAGAGAGGAGGTACCTCTCCCACTGAGTAAATTACCTCAATTTCCTGTAACTGCTCCTGATTGGTTGTGTACATCTGCTGAAGAGAATCTTCCAACTCTGTGTTCCGATCCAGTAACGTCTTTCCAAGTTCAGCAGCAAGCTGGAGATCTATCACAACAAACAACTCTTAGGACAACAAGTCCAATAAGCTCACTTCAACCTTTTATATAACCCAGTTCTTAAAGTAAATGAAGCAAGTCCCAACACATGCAAGTCAGATCCCAGTGGAACACAGAATGACCTAAATGAAAGCCGAGTCCTACTTAAAATTCAGTTGACCTGGGGCCTGCTAGCAGGTGCACCCTGTCAGACATAAAAGAGTAGTCTATTTCATAGAGATGTGGGCATTTTTTCAGGAATGACCATTCAGTCTTACAATTGTAAATAATCATTTGGTATAAGACTTATTCAAATCCTGACATTCTGCTTTTGAGAGGAATCCTTGAGCCAAAGAGAAAGGCCTCTTAGCAGCCTTCAAAATTTCTAGCAAGCTACTGTGAACACAACTGGCAAAGCAAACTTTGTTGTCTGGACTCTAGGTCAGAAGCAAGCATTGGACCCCATGGAACTGGTTGTGACCTATTGATGTGGGTGCTAAGAACCTACTCCAGATCCTCCACAAAAGCAGGCCATGCTCTTAATGACTGAGCTTTCTCTCCAACCACCTATATCTAGACTCTTAAGGAAACTAAACATTAATGCAAGAAATGAAGAAGTACACCAGTGGTGAGATCCTTGTTTCACAAGTCTGTTTCTCCTAACCCCAATTCCTATCATATCTTTTCTGTTCTTGTTTGTTTGTTTGTTTAAGACAGGGTTTCTCTGTGAGGCCTGACTGTCCTGGGACTCACTTTGTAGACCAGGCTGGCCTCGAACTCAAGAGAGATAGATCTGCCTGTCTCTGCCTCCTGAGTGCTAGGATTAAAGGCATGTACCACTGCCACATAGCCCTATCACAGCTTTTAAGCAAAGCAGCAATATGGTTTTGTTTCACACTTCCCTTAAACATGGGGCCAGGTGCTATTTTATTTGAGCCCTGCCCCTCTGCCCCAGCTGTCCTGGGAAGTCACAATTCTCCTTCACCTTCCCACATGCTATGACTACAAGTGGGAGTCACTGCATCTGGCTTCTCTGTTTTAAAGTTGATTTATCAATTACCTTCTTAGGCATATGTGCAAATAAGACAGGTTTTGTTATATTACAATCCCAGGAATAGAAACTTAGTAATAATAGAAAAAGAAACACAAAACAGAATGATAGTGACAATATAAACACCCTGACAGGATAGATAATCTCAAGAAACACGTGTGCCCTGTCCCCCAAATAATTAAAATTTCTCCCAGGAGCCCCCTACCAGAGGAAAGAAAGGCTGTGTTCCATACAGCTCTGACTGGTAACTTATCAGCCCACCCTACAGGACAGACTAGAGCTGAAACAACATAAGCAGGACCTCACCTTGACCAGCACTGCTTAGTCATATAAACCTCCTGTCCTCTAGTCACCTACACCTCATGTTAGTAATCCCTTAAATGGACATGGGGGTGCAGCCAGTAGGCCCCTCATATTTGTTCCTCTTCCCAGGATAGCCATGTTGAATAAATCTTTTGTTTTTCACTATCATCTGTCTTTCTTTCTTTCTTTCTTTTTTTTTTTTTTTGAGACAGGGTTTCTCTGTGTAGCCCTGGCTATCCTGGAACTCACTCTGTAGACCAGGCTGGCCTTGAGCTCAGAAATCCGCCTGCCTCCGCCTCCCGGTCATCTGTCTCTTTAATGGTGTACTGAAGATAGGTGGCTGAGCTTAGCTTGCTGGGGTTGCCAGAGCACAAGGCTTCTACTTAACAAATCCCAAACCCCAGCAATTATGAAGGTAATTGAAACAGTTATCTGTGCAGTGCATTTTATGGGCCAGCTCTATGATATACAGTGGGAAATGTAATGACCTCAAGGCAAGGGAGGTAGAAGACCCAGATCTAACTAACATTTTCTAGAACAACAGTGATTTTAAATGTTTTTATTTTTATTATTGTTAATTGTGCGTGTTTCTGTCTGTCTGTGTGTATGTATGTATGTATGTGTAAACGAGTACAGATGCCCACAGAGGCTAGAGTGGGAATTACCGGTGGTTGCAGGCTGCCTCATGTGGGTGCTGGAAACTGAACTTTGGCTCTCTGAAAGAAGAGTATGTACTACTGGCTGGTTTTGTGTATCAACTTGACACAGGTGGAGTTATCACAGAGAAGGAGCCTCCCCACAGGAAATGCCTCCATGAGATTCTCAATTAGTGATCAAGGGGGGAGGGCCTAGCCCATTGTGGGTGGTGCCATCCCTGGGCTGGTAATCTTGGATTCTATAAGAAAGCAAGCTGAGCAAGCCCGGGGAAGCCAGCCAGTAAGTAACATCCCACTGTGGCCTCTGCATCAGCTCCTACTTTCTGACCTGCTTGAGTTCCAGTCCTGACTTCCTTTGGTGTTGAACAGCAATGTGGATGTGTAAGCTGAATAAACCCTTTCCTCTCCACCTTACTTCTTGATCATGATTTTTTTGTGTGTGTGTGCAGGAATAGAAACCCTGACTAAGACACAGTACATGCTCTTAACTGCTAAGCCATCTTCCTAGCCCCCATATGGTGATTGTAAAGGTCTCTAAACTTAATTGTCTTGTTTCGAGAAACAATTATTCTGTTAGTATCAGACTGTAACTATCAAATGGAATAATACAGAATGGTCTTTCCAAGCTAAGTTGCAATATACAAAGTATTTCTAGCAGGCCATTGGTTTAAAGATGTCTGTTGGTAGGCACTATTCTAAACTCTGGCTACAAGAACAGAATGGGTGAAGCTCCTACTTTGCTGACTTCTCTAAGCTACTAAGGGAAGCTAGAGAGCACATTAACATATAATCTTCAAATATGATAGCACCATCACTGCCCAAATGGTGCTTTGAAATTGTTCTCTCTCTCTCTCTCTCTCTCTCTCTCTCTCACACACACACACACACACACACACACAC
Source organism: Mus minutoides (assembly GCA_902729485.2). NCBI lineage: Eukaryota > Metazoa > Chordata > Mammalia > Rodentia > Muridae > Mus > Mus minutoides. Next base: position 7,687 of record CACVCL010029543.1, on the reverse strand, counting down.
ACACACACACACGGGGGCTATGTACACATTCAGGAAGATCAGATTATGCTTTGGGTACTGGGGAATATAACAAATTCAGATTTTAAGAATTGTGAGCTTACAGCCTATGGGAGAAAGAAGGTTATATAACAGAATACACCAAGTGCTTGGAAGACCATGTAAAGCAAGGAAGATGTATGGAGGAGTTTGGATGAGAGAGGCTAAACTACAGAGGATGCTACAATGAAGATGTAAAGAAAGCCGGGCGTGGTGGTGTACGCCTTTAATCCCAGCACTCGTGAGGCAGAGGCAGGTGGATTTCTGAGTTCAAGGCCAGCCTGGTCTACAGAGTGAGTTCCAGGACGGCCAGAGCTACACAGAGAAACCCTGTCTCGAAAAACAAAAAAGATGTAAAGAAACTGAGGAAGTGTACATCTGAGGGAACAGAACTCCAGGCAGAGGCAAGGCAAGTGCAAAGTCCCTGGGAGGAATCCTGAGTGAAACTATTAAGGAAGCCATGCTGAAGCAGAGTAGGACATAGAGAGTAAATCAGAGGGACTCCAAGGTAGGCAGGCCAGCTTGGGCAGGACTAAACTAGAGAGATCAAGCACCACTTTGTACTCCAAAGTAGATGGAGAGACTAGGGAGGCTTGGCAGGCTGGTTGTGGCTGCCTCACAAACATATGGAATGAGATACGGAGCACAGTGAGAGAGGACACTGTAAGCAAGAGTGAGAAAGGACGGTGGCTCAGACCAGACGCTGGTGTTGGAGAAACAGACTTCAACATGACTAGAAAATAAAGGCTGAAAGGATTTTTTGATTAATTTGATACTAACAGTAAGGGCAAAAAGTTAAATTATGTAAGGAGGAATCTAATTTTAGCTATGGCTTGAAAGATGGGACATCACCGTGGAAGAGCCAGGAAATAACTTATCATAATCTATAGCCTGGCAAAGAGCCAGGAGGAAGAAAGCAGAAGAGTGGAGCCAGTTGAAATGGGAGAAGCAGCCAGAGAGCAATCACCTAAGATTGTTACAAGCCACAGCAGAGACATTTTAAATTGTATTCTATGTAAATTACTTCAGCTACTGGAATACAAATATGTATCATTAAATATAGTAATAGGTCATCCAACAACATAATTAGTATTGTGGTGGGTTGGTTTTTCCCTCACCAAAAAGGTGGGTAGGGGGTGGGGTGGGAACAAAGCCACCAGTCCAGCTTAGCTCCAAACACATGTACTTTTCTTGTGTATCTTGATTATGTGTTTACCTTCCCCAGCTCTTCCCAGCTCCTCCCCAGGACTGGAGAGAAGCAAAAGGGGGAAATCAAAGGAGAAACAAATAACATTAAAGGCCATTTGGAAAACCACGTGGACATCTACTGTAGAAGCTTAAAAGGAAGAAATATATCAAATAATAGGGGAATCAATGCCCTAACTAGACATCTTATGCCACCAAGTGAAACCCAGAGTGCCAAGCTTGGGTTGCATCTTGTTGAGAAATTGACCAAAGGGGCTCCCTGGAAGCTCCCAAACATCACAACCTATTGGTTGCTTTCCACGACCTAATGGTAAGGCACTATTGGTGAAGACAACAAAAAAGTAGTGCTGGTACCTAGCTAGAAGCTCTACTCGTAATGACCCTGTGGTGCTGGAAGGTACTTTGGACATTAATTACCTAGCTACAAACCCTGGACCTACAACAGTGACCTGCCTGCAAGATAAACGGGTGCAATATTAGAACAACGTTATGAGAGCAGCCAACCACTTTTTTTTATTACTAGATTTAAGATCCATTCCATGAGTTAGAACATACTGTTAAAATGTGTCACTGCAGGCTTTTCTACCTGCCTCTTTGTTCCCTGAAATTACAACTCTGAGACTTTTTGTTTTTTGTTTTTGTTTTTCGAGACAGGGTTTCTCTGTATAGCCCTGGCTGTCCTGGAACTCACTTTGTAGACCAGGCTGGCCTCGAACTCAGAAATTCGCCTGCCTCTGGTTCCCGAGCGCTGGGATTAAAGGCGTGTGCCACCACGCCCGGCACTCTGAGACTTCTTAAATATGAATAAATACCTAGGCCCAAAGCTCTGGCCTGTTTCCTGACTAGCTCATAACTTAATTACCCATTTACTCTAGTCTAAGTCCTGCTACATGGTTACCTCTCCTCTGCCTTAGGGAGAACCTCCATGCCTGACTCTTTCCTAGAATTCTCTCTCTCTCCTGGATGTCCCACCTACTAATCCTGCCTCAACTCATTGGCCATAGGCTTTTTATTGACAGGTAATGCTTCCACACACTATGTGAAAATTCTCTCTACAAAAGTGGCCAAAAACCTGAGGCCACTGGGCCATGGGCCTAAGGAGAAACCTAATGATGTTCTTTCTTGAAATGAAGGCCCCACTGTTGACCAGGCTGACCTCTAATTGAAAACCTTGTTCATCCTGCCAAGCAGCTGAGATTAAACTATATGAACCACATATCCAGCATCATAAAAATTTACAAATTTATCACTATGTACCTTACAAATTTATCACTATTTAAAAATGAAACTGTATTGATCAATAGTTGCTAAAATGTGTTCTCTTATAGTTTTAGTAATATTAAAAATACATATTACTGTTATATTAAGGCCAGTAAAGAAGCCAATCAAATTCCATCTTGTATTCACAAGCTAAAACCTTTACCAACAACCAAAAACATATAAGAGACATTAATCTTGTTATGTTTCTATAGAATATAAAACCTAACTTTGAGATGAGACAACTGGAAGGACAAAACTATTAAAGTACTCAACCGAACACACATGGTGAGTCAGAGTCTGAAACCAAAGGTTCTAACTCACGTCACCAACTCTTCATCATCTACATCTGCAGTGTTTTCTTCTCGCATCACTAGAACCTTGCCCATAAGGCAAGTGCTCCAAAGTACCATCCCTAACCACCTCCCCCCTTCTCCTTCATAAAGAGTCTCACTACATAACTTAGGATGGTCTTAAATCCAATCTTTCTGCCTCACATCATCAGTGCTGGAATTACAGGCATGCAGCCCCCCCATGCCTAGCTGTGAAGTAGATTGTTTTTCTCCCTTCTTCAATGCTGGGGCTCAAACACTGGACTGTTACATTTTAAGCAAGCACTTAACCACTGAACTAAATGCTCAAACCCATGTCTGCATAGTTTCAAGGCTGAAGAAAGATATGTCCACATACTACTTTAAGGGGGAGATTATAAGGCTCCCTAGTCTAGGGCTTTAGTCACTTGTGAGTGATAGCAAGGAGAAATGAGGAGTTCAGACATTTGGGTGTTTCTGGCCAGCTCAGCCAGTGAAACATCTCCACCCAGCCAAATTCCTAACTTTTTTCACTGAATGAAAAATAATAGTTGAACATGGTCTCAGCACTTTGGAGGCAGAAAAGGAGGATTGCCAGAAGTTCAAAGGCATACACAGATACATAGTCATGTATGTATGTATGTTATGTATGTCACACAGTAGTAAACAAAACTATCTAGGGAACAAAAGGGACTAATAGGGGGTGGGAGGACCAAAGGGTGAACAGCAGATAATGGAGAGAATAGTCTCATCATGCACTATATACTCATATGAGAATGTTTGTACACAACACAGTACCATATGCAATGAATATACATAATGGAAAATATAAAAAACAATTCTCACAAAATTAAGGCCACTTCTCACTGATTTCAAAAAATAAAAAAAATAAAACCAAACTAAGCCAATTGAATCTACAAAAACTTTTGAGCTGAAACGTCTTCAGAATCAAGACCTGAGTTCCTCACACACTTCCATTCAATTATGAACTACTTTTGCCAATTACAACAGCCAGTAGCATCTTTCCTGCTACTGTAAAGGTCAAATATAGTCTCTTTTTTTGTTTCCCATTAGCCAACAACAAATAAAACTTGAGACCCATCTTTATCTCAGTTCTTAGTTCCAGTTAAACAGAGTCTGCATCAGGCTCAGTAACCTGAAGCTTCAGTCTCTTGAATATTTCACGAAGTGTTTAGAACTCTAGCAAGTCAAAGCGTAACTACAAGAATGCACCCATGAAGTCACACTGTATAATAGGATATTACTTCATCTGTTAGTGTAAAGACACCCGACTGTTTCAGTCCTTAAAACACATCATTTCCTGTTGTGTAGCATCTGGCCTCCATGACCAAAAGGAGCCAAAAGCTGGCAGGAAGCCCAAGAAGCGTTTCTAAGTAAATGGCGGAGGGGACAGGAGAATGCTGAATGCCCTTTAATTTTACTTTTTAATTAACGCACAGAAGGGAAGGAAATCTTACACTTCCAAAGTTTTGCACACCTGTTTATCTGTTACAATAAGGACTTCCATTGTTTTTTTCTAAATGCTACTGAACTGGCCTGGCTTAGGCGGTCACTATAAATATCATAGATTTACTGTGTATCAGTGATCTATTAATTCTTTTACTAACCAGTCTTGGCAGGTAAACTTTTTTTTCTTTAATTCTAGGGACCTCATACACAAAAGCAAGGTCTCTACTACTGAGTTATTACATCCTGAGCCCTATTATGCTCTACCTTCAGTGTAAGCTGCTAGCTTTGAATAATATTCACTCAGCTTTGCACTTGGACAAAAACATTAGCAATAGTAGCTGACTGCTATTTTTTTTTTTAAAGATCTTTCTTCCAGAATGTATTACAGTCTTTTTATTTTACTATTTTACTTGTTTCTTAAACATGAACAGCTAAAAAAGCTGAGGATAGTCTATTAGTTGTAATCTGCAGCAGTAATTCAATAACACGAAGGCTGAAAGCTTTTCCTATTACAAAGGCAAATTTGTCATCCGGTGACATTCCTAGTCAATGTCTGGTGCCAACATTACTCTAATTGAGAACACACATACAACATCAACATAAACATACACACACACACACAAATAAAAATAACCAATAGTGTCAGTTTTAATGACCCTCTAAACAATGACTCAGCAATTAAGTGCACATTAGAAATTCAGGGATGAGCTCATTCTGAAAGTTAGAAAGACCTACACATCTCGCAAAGGAGTTTCTGTATTCCTTTAAACTTCGACTTCATCTGGTGATCCATACACCTGCGACCCAAACCCTTGTCCCAAAGCTTGCAAAGCTCCCTCTGCCAGTGACAACCGCACCAGCAGTGGGTCTGAAGGAAAGCTGGTCTTTGAAGCTCTTCCACCTTGTTCTTGGGGGCACATTTCAAAGCAAGCGCCATCACTACCTACATAGAAGGCTCCTGCTGTCCCAGAAAAGACTGTGCCCAGAGATTACTGTCAGTATTCTTAGCCTGCCAACTCAGTCCTCTAACAAACGTCTCCACGGCTTTACATGTAACAAGAGACCAGAGCTGACTGAGGTAAGAATGGTTTTGTCATTCTGACTAGAAAGGAAGGCCCTAACAATGTTTAACACAGTTTGCCTATTTAAATAATGGCAGCTATTACTAGATGAAAAGAATGTAATACTCTTAAAGCTTTAGAATCCCCCCACCCCACCCCCTTTTTAAAAGACATATTCTCACTATATAGCCTTGGCTGGCCTAGAGCTGTGCTTGAATTCAGATACACCTGGAAAGGTGTGTACCACCACATATGCCGCTATGCTCAGCTGGATTTGTGGTTTTTTTTTTTTTTCTTTTTGGTAAGTTGTTTTATGAAGCAGGCCATAGGGCTGGAGAGATGGCTCAGAGGATAAGTGCATTGGTTGCTCTCGAAGAAAACGTGGGTTCAGCTCCCAGCACCCACAGTGTGGATTACTTGCCTACAACTCCAGTGGTACACAGATATACATGAAGGCAAAACACATACAGAAAGAGTAAAAAGAGGGCTGGAGAGATGGCTCAGTGGTTAAGAGCACCGACTGCTCTTCCGAAGGTCCTGAGTTCAAATCCCAGCAACCACATGGTGGCTCACAACCATCCGTAATGAGATCTGATGCCCTCTTCTGGTGCATCTGAAGACAGCTACAGTTACTTAGATATAATAATAAATAAATCTTTAAAAAAAAAAAAAAAAGTAAAAAGAGAAAATCTTCCTGCTGGGTGGCGGTGGTGCACACCTTTAATCCCAGCACTTGGGAGGCAGAGGCAGGCAGATTTATGAGTTTGAGGTCAGCCTGGTCTACAAAGTGAGTTCCAAGCCAGCCAGGGCTACATAGAGAAACCCTGTCTCAAACAAAAACAAAAACAAAAACAGGGCTGGAGAGATGCTCAGTGGTTAAGAGTGGGTTCAACGGGTAAGAGCTCTGGCCATTCATTATGCCTGATAACCCGAGTTCAGCTGCCAGGACCACATGGAGGAATGAGAACTGACTCCCACAAGTCTTCCTCTGGCTTCCATATACACCCTGGCTGGTTTTGTGTCAATTTGATACACAATATAGTACTATCATCAGAGAGGAGAGAGCCAAAATTGAGAAACTATCTCCCCAAGACTGGACTGTACATAAGCCCGTAGGGTTTTTCCTTAATCAGTGACTGATGTGGGATGGCCCGGCCTGTTGTGGGAGGCTTGTTTAAGATAGAGTCTTAAACAAGTCTCACTATTTTTGTAAAGCATTTTATTTTAAGCCATCTATCCAATACAAATCTATATAAGTTAATAAAGAAGATCATAAAGAACACATGATAAAATCCGACTAGAGTTCCTTAATCTACACAGAGACAGAGCTGCTCACAAACTCCTTAGCAGCAAATGCTGAAGGTGTCCATTTACTCGCATCTCCAGAAGTCTCTGAGTAGATTCATGAACAGCATCCCATTGAGTGGGAGTCTTGCCTCCCTAACAGCTGGCTACAACAAGTGGTGCCACTGCCTACATTAATACCTAGGTTAGAAAAAAAACAGTATGTTCTTGAGAAACAACTGTAAACTCTGTTCAAAGGTAGTTCTAGGCTGGCACAGGGGTACACTGCTTACCTGGCACACACCGAGGGCCTAGGGTCAATCCCAGCACACCATATACACAAAACCGTTTAACATGTAAGTCAGGAAAATGGGGAAAAAAGATGCTCGAAAGAGCAGCCATCATTCTTTCATGGGCATATTAATGAGCTAACAGGATTTCATATCTTCCATTTGTACTTTATATGGCTACTTATGATACAAAAGCCATGGCAAAGTCCACTGTGATAACAGCTATAAAAGCCTCTGGAAAGTAGAGAAGAAATTCCAAGTGGAAATCAACAGTAAATTAGCCCAGAGGTTAGGGTTTTTTTTAGACTTGAAGATGTGACACCTTCTGCATCTGGATCAGAAGTTAAGAATGCCATACATAGCCCCAAACATATTTTGTTTAGCACTCAGTAGACTGAGATATTACAGCTGCTGGTTCCTGATAACCTCCTGGAGAGGTGGGTTTGACTGTTGGGTGGACTAGGGCACTGGATTGAGGAGAGCTGAAAACGTTAATCTTGTGTGAGAGTTTCAGTTCAGGCCAACAAATACTAAATTAAATTTCTACTATGATGTGTTATATATGATGTTAGATATGGGAGACCGGCCTGTCCTTGAAGGTTTTGGATTCTTCTTAAATATGGCAAAGAAAAACCTCATTTGGATTATATGAACTCCTTTCATATAAGCAATCGCACGGTGGTTGCTTCAGTCCTCAAGTATCAAAGTAGGCCATCAATCCTGATGGGGCAAATCTGAAGTAGGCTAAATGTCTAACAAATCTGTCTTGTGG
>CACVCL010029542.1:0-68326 GCA_902729485.2 Mus minutoides | reverse complement strand
AGAGGTAAAAGGAGTAGAAGAGGAGACTAACTAGAATATTGTATGAAATTGTATGAAATTATGGGAGTGGGTGGGTTGAGAAGCAGGGGGAGAAGGGAGGGGAGAAGGGATTTTCAGAGGGGAAACTAGGGAAGAGGATAACATTTGAAATGTAAATAAAGAAAATATCTAATAAAAATAAAATAAAATAAAATAAAAATTTTTAATAAAATAAATACCTATGTATAGAAATTCACTCCAATTGTCAACCTTTAAAATTTATAAGAGCATATCAACAGACGCTAATTCATTATTTTCGTGTTTAGGGTATCATATTTTTTAAAACTTATTGTGTAAGATTATGATATAATTACATTATTTCCCCCAACTTTCCTCCTGGTCCAAGCCCTCCTATATGGCCATGCTTACTCATTTGAAAATTTATGTCTTTTTTCATTGATCTTTATTATATGCCTATAAGTATATGTATATACACATATCACATATATTCCTAAATACATAAATGCAACTTACTCTTCTTACATAGTACTGTGTGTGTGTGTGTGTGTGTGTGTGTGTGTGTGTGTGTGTGTTCAAGGCTAACCATTTGGTACTGGATAATCAATTTGTGTCCTCTTCCCTGGGGAAGAGTACTTCTCCTACTGTTAGAATTACTTAGTTGTCTATAGTTCATCATGTATGGTTGAAGATGCCTGGTCTTTACTCATAAATGTTATCATGTCTATTGTTTATGTTTAGGAAATCATGTTGATGAGCACCTTTTAGTTTAGTGCTTGACATTCCTAGAAGAGACAATTTCACAGCATACTTTAATCTAGCTATGACTATCTTTTTTGACTTTTTCCTAAAATGACCCCTGAGCCTCAGGTGCAGGAGTTGTATTGTAAACATGTCCTTTGGAACTGAACTCCACCACTCTGCATTTCGATTGGCTGTGTTTTTCTGTAATACTCTCTGTCTTCATCAAGTTTTGTTATGAAGGATAAGACCCACTTGTGGATAAAAGAGGGAAAAAGTACAGAAGTCTCATATAATGAAAATCTCATGTAAATCACTGCTGGTTTCTCAATGGAAAGTTTGACAGATATAAGATCTGGAAAAAATACATCTCAAAACATTATAGACCATGACTGTGAATCTATACTAATATATCCAGAAATATATCTGACATAATTGAAGGATAAAGAAAAACTTTCCACAATATAAATATCTTTTCAAAAATATATGCACCAAACCAGGGAGAGAGCAGTATTTATGGCTGAAGAGAGAAAAAGAATAGCAGAAAAACTGGACAGAAATTAAAATCTATGAATATTAAAACAGAAACTAAGAAACAGATAACAAACACCACCAAAATTCAATAGCACAATGACCACAGTTAACACAGACATTTTTAATAATAAGTGTAAATATTAATGTCCTCAATGCCACAATCAAAAGTCTCAGGATTGTTGAATTGATCACGAAACAAAACACATGTATGCCTACATGACACACATTGTAACTTTAAAGACAGGCAGGAAAGAAACATACTTAATTGAAGACCAGGAAGCAAACAGACATTGCTATTCTAATATGTGACAGTAATTCTTCAAACTGGAACAATGGAAATAATGAAAAGATTTACTCTATTCTAATCCAGGGAATAGTTAATGAAGAAGACATTACTATCCTAAACATATATGCACCAAACTCTGATGTACACAATTACATTAAAAATGTTCTACTGGTAAAAAGGACACATGCTCCACTATGTTCATAGCAGACTTATTTATAATAGCCAGAAGCTGGAAAGAACCCAGATGTTCCACAACAGAGGAATGGATACAGAAAATGTGGTACATTTACACAATGATGTAGTATTCTGCTATTAAAAAAATGAATTTATGAAATTCTTGGGCAAATGGATGTATCTGGAGGATATAATCCTTAGTGATTTAACCCAATCACAAAAGAAGTCTTTGGATATGCGCTCACTGATAAATGGATATTAGCCCAGAAACTTAGAATACCCAAGATACAATTTGCAAAACACAAGAAAATCAAGAAGGAAGACCAGCACGTGGATACTTTATTCCTCCTTTGAATAGGAAACAAAATACCCATGAAAGGAGTTACAGAGACAAAGTTTAGAGCTAAGACAAAAGGATGGACCATACAAAGACTACCCCACCGGGGGATGCATCCCATAATCAGTCACTAAACTCAGACACTATTGCATAGAACAGCAAGTGTTTACCTAAGGGACCCTGATATAGCTGTCTCGTACAGAAGTGGATCCTCACATTCTTCTATAAGATGGAGCACGGGGCCCACAATGGAGAAGCTAGAGATAGAACCTCAAGAGCTGAAGGGGTCTGCAACCCTAGAAGAGGAACAACAATATGAACTAACCAGAACCCCCAAAGTCGTGTCTCTAGCTCCATATGTAGCAGATCATGGCCTAGTCGGCCATGATTGGGAGGAGAAGCCCCTTGGTATTGCAATCTTTATATGCCCCAATACAGGGGAACGCCAGGGCCAAGAAGTGGGAGTGGGTGGGCAGGAGAGCAGGGAGGTGGGAGGGGGGAGGGAACATTCGGGATAGCATTTGAAATGTAAATTAAGAAAATATCTAATAAAAAATTAAAAAATAAAAGTACATCTACTAAAAAAAAATGTACTACCTGGCCTTCCGCACCTCACTATCGCCAGTCTTGGGCAGGCACAGGGGCTGTGCACTCTCTCAAGTGCCCTGCGGAACTCTCTAAGCGATCTTGGGACCACAGTTGAGCAGAATACAACATCTGTTCCAATCCAATTGCGTGGGACTTGAGACAGCAGCTGGGAGACAGAGAAAGGACCAGACCAGGGCAGCGGGTCCCTTCTGGTCTGCACCAATGCCATGTCTCCTCGGGCAGAGATAGCAGGAGGCAAGCACAAGAACAGAAGCAACAGAAACCAAGGGTATTTGGCATAAACAGATCCAAACTCTCCCACCATGTAAAGACCTAGATAAAACATCACACCGGAAAAGCAAGACATGGATCTAAAGTCACTCGTCATAATGATGATGGAGGACTATAAGAAGAAAATACAAGAGAACACAGATAAACAACTAGAAGCATATAAAGAGGAAAAACTTAGAGAGTTACAGGAAAACACAGATAAACAACTAAAAGCATTTAAAGAGGAAATACTGAGAGAGTTACAGGAAAAGAATACCAAACAGGTGATGGAATGGAACAAAACCATCCAGGACCTAAAAATGGAAGTAGAAACAATTAAGAAAAACCAAAAGGNAAGCATTTAAAGAGGAAATACTGAGAGAGTTACAGGAAAAGAATACCAAACAGGTGATGGAATGGAACAAAACCATCCAGGACCTAAAAATGGAAGTAGAAACAATTAAGAAAAACCAAAAGGAGTTAACCCTGGAGATAGAAACCATAGGAAAAAAATCAGGAACCATAGATATGAGCATCAGCAACAGAATGCAAGATATGGAAGAGAGAATCTCAGGCACAGAAGATTCTATAGGGAGCATAGACAAGACAATCAAAGAAAATGCTAAAGGCAAAAAGATTCTAACACAAAATATCCAGGAAATCCAGGACACAATGAGAAGACCAAACTTACGGATAATAGGAGTAGATGAGAATGAAGACTCTCAAACTAAAGGGCCAGCAAATATCTTCAACAAAATTATAGAAGAAAACTTTCCATACCTAAAGAATGAGATGCCCATAAACATACAAGAAGCCTACAGAACTCCAAATAGGCTGGACCAGAAAAGAAATTCCTCCCCACACATAATAATCAGAACAACAAACACACTAAATAAAGACAGAATATTAAAAGCAGCAAGGGAAAAAGGTAAAGTAACATATAAAAGCAGGCCTATTAGAATTACTCCAGACTTCTCACCAGACACTATGAAAGCCAGAAGATCATGGACAGAGATTATACAGACACTAAGAGAACACAATTGCCAACCCAGGCTACTATACCCAGCAAAACTCTCATTCACCATAGATGGAGAAACCAAAGTATTCTATGACAAAATCAAATTCACACAATATCTTTATATGAATCCAGCTCTTCAAAGGATAATAACAGAAAATCACCAATACAAGAACAGAAACTATGCCCTAGAAAAAGCAAGAAAGTAATCCTTCAACAAACCTAAAATAAGACAGCCATAAGAACAGAATCCCAACTCTAAAAACAAAAATGACAGGAAGCAACAATTACTGTTCCTTAATATCTCTTAATATCAATGGACTCAATTCCCCAATAAAAAGACATAGACCACCAGACTGGCTACACAAAGAGGACCCAATATTTTGCTGCTTACAGGAAAGACACCTCAGGAAAAAAGACAGAGACTACCTCAGAGTGAAAGGCTGGAAAACAATTTTCCAAGCAAACGGTATGAAGAAAAAAGCTGGAGTAGCCATTATAATATCGAATAAAGTAGACTTTCAACCCCAAATTATCAAAAAATACAAAGAGGGGCACTTCATACTCATCAAAGTAAAATCTTCCCAGAGGAAATCTCAATTCTCAATATCTATGCTCCAAATGCAAGGGCAGCCACATTCATTAAAGAAACTTTAGTAGAGCTCAAAACACACATTGCATCTTACACAATATTAGTGGGAGACTTCAACACCCCACTCTCATTAATGGACATATCCTGAAAACAGAAACTAAACAGAGACACTGTCAAACTAACAGAGGCTATGAAACAAATGGATTTAACAGATATCTACAGAATATCTCATCCTAAAACAAAAGGATATACCTTTTTTCTCAGCACCTCATGGCACCTTCTCCAAAATTGACAACATAATTGGCCACAAAACAGGTCTCAACAGATTCAAAAATATTGAAAATTTCCCATGCATCCTATTAGATCACCATGGACTAAGGCCGTTCTTCAATAACAACATAAGTAGCAGAACACCATCATGCACGTGGAAACTGAAAACATTCTACTCAATGATACCTTGGTCAAGGAAGAAATAAAGAAAGAAATTAAAGACTTTCTAGAGTTTAATGAAAATGAAGCCACAACATACACAAACTTATGGGACACAATGAAAGCATTCCTAAGAGGTAAACTCATAGATCTGAGTTCCTACAAAAAGAAAATGGAGAGAGAATACACTAGCAGCTTGGCAGCACATCTACAAGCTCTAGAACAAATGGAAGCAAATTCACCTAAGAGGAGTAGACAGCAGGAAATAATCAAACTCAGGGGTGAAATCAACCATGTGGAAACAAAAATATCTATTCAAAGAATCAATCAAACCAGGAGCTGGTTCTTTGAGAAAGTCAAAAGATAGACAAACCCTTGGCCAGACTAACTAGAGGGCACAGGGAGAGCATCCAAATCAACAAAATCAGAAATGAAAATGGAGACATAACAACAGATCCTGAGGAAATTCAAAACACCATTAGATCCTTCTACAAAAGGTTACATTTTTAAAAATTGGAAAATCTGGATGAAATGGATAACTTTCTAGACAGATACCAAGTCCCAAAGTTAAAGCAGGATCAGATTAATGACCTAAACAGCCCTATATCTCCTAAAGAAATAGAAGCAGTCATTAATAGTCTTGAAACAAACAAAAAAAAAGACCAGGACCAGATGGGTTTGGTGCAGAGTTCTATCAGACCTTCAAGGAAGACCTAATTCCAGTTCTTCTCAAAGTATTCAACAAAATAGAATTTGAATGTACACTACGCAATTCATTCTATGAGGCCACATTTACTCTGATACCTAAACCAAATAAAGACACAACAAAGATAGAGAACTTCAGACCAATTTCCCTTATAAATATCTATGCAAAAATACTCAACAAAATTCTCGCTAACCGAATCCAAGAACACATCAAACCGATCATCCATCATGACCAAGTAGGCTTCATCACAGGAATGCAGGGATGGTTTAATATACGGAAATGCACTATATAGACAAACGTAATACACTATATAAACAAACTCAAAGATAAAAACCACATGATCAGCTCCTTAGATGCTGAGAAAGTATTTGACAAAATCTAACACCCATTCATGATAAAAGTCTTGGAACGATCAGGAATTCAAGGCCCTTACCTAAACATAATAAAAGCAATCTACAGCAAACCAGTGGCCAACATCAAACTAAATAGAGAGAAGCTGGAAGCAATCCCACTAAAATCAGGGACCAGACAAGGCTGCCCACTTTCTCTCTATCTATTCAATATAGTACTTGAAGTCCTACCCAGAGCAATTCCACAACAAAAGGAGGTCAAGGGGATACAAATTGAAAAGAAGAAGTCAAATTATCGCTATTTGTAGATGATATGATAGTATATATAAGTGACCCCAAAAACTCCACTAGAGAACTCCTAAACCTGATAAACAGCTTCAGTGCAGTAGCTGGATATAGAATTAACTCAAACAAATCGATGGCCTTTCTCTATACAAAGGATAAATGGGCTGAGAAAGAGATCAGGGAAACAACACCCTTCACAATAGTCACTAACAAGTGTGACTCTAACTAAGGAAGTGAAAGATTTGTATGATAAGAACTTCAAGTCTCTGAAGAAAGAAAGTGAAGAAGATCTCAGAAGATGGAAGGATCTCCCATGCTCATAGATTGGCAGAATCAATATATTAAAAATGGCTATCTGGCCTAAAGCAATCTACAGATTCATTACAATCCCCATCCAAATTCCAACTCAATTCTTCAATGATCTAGAAAAGAAAATTTTCAAGTTCATCTGGAATAACAAAAAAACCTAGACTAGCAAAAAGTCTTTTCAACAATAAAAGAAACTCTGGTGGAATCACCATTTCTGACCTCAAACTGTACTACAGAGCAATTGTAATAAAACTGCATGGTACTGGTACAGCAACAGACAGGTAGATCAATGGAATAGTATCGAAGACCCAGAAATGAATCCACACACCTATGGTCACCTGGTCTTTGACAAGGGAGCTAAAACTATCCAGTGGAAAAAAGACAGCCTTTTCAACAGATGGTGCTGGCACAACTGGCGGTTATCATGTAGAAGACTTGGAATTAATCCATTCTTATCTCCTTGTACTAAGGTCAAGTCTAAGTGGTTTAAGGATCTTCACATAAAACCAGAGAAACTGAAACTTATAGAGGAGAAAGTGGGGAAAAGCCTCGAAGATATGGGCACTGGGGAAAAATTCCTGAATAGAGCAGCAAAGGCTTGTGCTGTAAGATCAAGAATTGACCAATGGGACTTCATAAAGGTGCAAAGCTTCTGTAAGGCAAAAGATACTGTCAACAAGACAAAAGGGCCATCAACAGATTGGGAAAGGATTTTTACCAATCCTAAATTAGATAGGGGGTTGATATCCAATATATATATATAAAGAACTAAAGAAGGTAGACACCAGAAAATCAAATATCCCCATTAAAAAGTGGGGCATAGAGTTAAACACAGAATTCTCAACTGAGGAATACCGAATGGCTGAGAAGCACATGAAAAAATGTTCAACATCCTTAATCATCAGGGAAATGCAAATCAAAACAACCCTGAGATTCCACCTCACACCAGTAACAATGGCTAAGGTCAAAAATTCAGGTGACACTGGATGCTGGTGTGGATGTGGAGAAAGGGGAACACTCGTCCAGTGTTGGTGGTACTACAAGCTGGTTCAACCACTCTGGGAATCAGTCTGGCAGCTCCTCAGAAAATTGGACATAGTACTACAGGAAGATCCTACAATACCTCTACTGGGCATATATCCAGAAGATGTTCCATCTGGTAATAAGGACACATGCACCACTATGTTCATAGCAGCCTTATTCATAATAGCTAGAAGCTGGAAAGAACCCAGATGTCCCTCAACAGAGGAATGCATACAAAATTTTGGTACATTTACACAATGGAGTACTACTCAGCTATTAAAAACAATGAATACATGAAATTCCTAGGCAAATGGATGGATCTGGAGGGTATCATCCTGAGTGAGGTAACCCAATCACAAATGAACTCACATAACATGTACTCACTGATAAGTAAATATTAGCCCAGAAATCTAGACTACCCAACATACAATTTACTAAACACATGAAACTCAAGAAGAATGAAGATCAGAATGTGGACACTTCGTCCCTTCCTAGAATTAAGAACAAAGCACACATTGAAGTAGTTACAGAGATCAAGTGTGGAGCTGAATCAAAAGGATGGACCAACCAGTGACTGCTGCAGCCGGGATCCACCCCATAATCAGCCACCAAAGATAGACACTATTGTATGCACCAGCAAGATAGTGCTGAAAGGGTGCTGATATAGCTGTCTCCTGGGAGGCTATACCAGTGCCTGGCAAACACAGAAGTGGATTCTCACAGTCAGCTATTAGATGGAACACAGGGTTCCCAAGGAAGGAGGAATCTCTTAACACAGGTTTCCCAAGGAAAGTACCCAAGGAGTTGAAGGGGTCTTCAACCTTATCGGTGGAAGAATAGCATGAACTAACTAGTACCCCCAGAGCTCATATCTCTAGCTTCATATATAGAAGAAGATGTCCTAGTTGACCATCATTGGGAAAAGAGGTCCCTTGGTCATGCAAACTTTATATGCCCCCGTACAGAGAAACGCCAGGGTCAATATGTGGGAGTGGGTGGGTAGGGGAGCAGGGCAGGGGATGGGGAGGGTTTAGGGGACTTTTGGGATAACATGTGAAATGTAAATGAAGAAAATATCTAATAATAAAAAAAATGTATTACCTGTTGCCGGAGAGATGGCTCAGTGTTTAAGAGCACTGACTGCTCTTGAGAGGTCCTGAGTTCAAATCCCAGTAACCATATAGCGTCTCATAATCATTTGTAATGGAATCTGATACCATATCCTGGTTTGTCTGCAGATAGTAACAGTGCATTCATATACATAAAATAAATAAATCTTTAAAAAATATACTACTGGGTTTATAGATACAGTGTAACATTAATCCATTAATAGTAGATAATCTCAATATCCCACTTTCTCCAATAAATTGATTATATGGACAAAAAATAATAAATACCCATCTAAATATTTTTGTGGATAACTATTTCTTAGCTTTCTGAAATCATTTGAGACTTTTTTTGTAGTAACTTAAGCTAATAATACAAATGTTGAAATAAAAACAAGACACGCAATTAATAAAATCTTCCCAAAATTAAAAACACTCAATCTTCATGCAGCCTTATATAATAATTAACAATAACAATCTTCTTTTTCTCTTAACTTTTCTATTCTTGCTAAGTGTTTTAATCTAATAAAATATGTTTCCTATTCAAAGGAGAAATGTATTTAAGAGGTATGCTATAGCTTCAAAAATAGAGACAATAGATATTAAGTAAAGAAATTCATTTGCACAGTTAGAAGTTTCTTCTTAAAATTTCAATTTTTTTTAAATCTTACTTATATATTTTATGTATAGGTGTGCTATGTCTACATGTACATACCAGAAAAGGGCATTGATTCCTATGGGACCACTCATTTTTTTATGAAATGCAATACAGGAGTGGGACTTGAACTAGGAGCCCTAGAAGATCAGGGATCTCTTAACTAATGAGAAATCTCTCCATCTCACATCCTCTTCTTCAAGATATCTACTTTAAAAAAATGCTTTGGTCTTTTTCTCTTCCAAAGCATAGGGAACAGTCCCACTTTCCCCAAATCTCACTATATGTCCTCGGGAAATGATAAGCCCAGAGCACCATCTTTTACGTGAGTCTCAGTACCCCATTGCAGACATCAGGCCTATATCATCCCCTGAGCCCTTAGGGACTGGGTAGTTGAAATGATGAAGAAAATGGAAAAATCTTAAAAGTTCAAAGCATCATTTATTATACTACAAATTATCACTGATAAGTACATTTTCAAATATGCTAAACTTTTGCAAATTAAGGATTTTTAAATGTACTGACTGGGAAGTGTCTCTCCTATTTTCTTCAGGAGATGTAAGGTGTTCTTTCACAATGAAACATAAAAACCTTAGAAAACAAAACAAAACAAAACAAAACAAAGCAAAATGAAAAGATCCTAATGTGGCTTCCTATATCAAATGAACTTATGAGATTTCTATGAAATACTGGATCTGAACACTGAAGAATACACATTCTATTCAGCAACACATAGAAGGTCTCTAAAATAAACCAATGCTGGGACATAAATTTTTATAAATTCAAAAATGTTGAAACAATTTTCCTGACAGTCTCTGATTGCAGTTCAACAGAACATAAACTTGACTGTAAACCATTCTTTAGAAATACATAAGCATATTGATATTAAAAACTCATTACCGAATTATAAGTGGAGCAGGGACAGAAACTTGAAAAAGTCTGGAACTAAATGAAAAGGAAAACACAACCTTTGTGACACATTGAAGTAATGTGAAAAGGGCCATTTGCCAAAGGCTATTTACAGAGAAACAATGAAATCACAACCCAAAATAACCCCTTGTCCTTGACATAAATAGTAAAATACTTTTAAATAGCAAATATGAATTTTTTCACTGTAGCTTCAGATATTGAGGTTGATAAATCCAAAATTCTGAGTTTAGCAATAAAGGTCCCTTTATTCCTTCTATGACCTTAGACTAGGCACTCGTGTTTCTTTGCCTGAGTTTCCCTATCTAGGAGAAAATTGTTGCAATAATGCTTACATTGGTCTGCCTTGAGGAATTCACTTTAGTTAGTTTAGTTGGATTTGGCAAACCTTGTATGTACAGGAACATAGGAAGTTCTGTTGCTGGTTGGAATAGATGAGCTTCCTCTGATATCCAGAATGTAGCTATTCTGAAGGTACAGGTCTGCTGCGAATTCTAGCACCTACATGATGGAGCTAAGGAATCTGTCTCCAAGCATAATGTATGTACACTTCTTTAAATAATTTATCAACTGTTTTATTGTTTCAAAAGAATTGTGAAATATGTGAAGCTCTAAAAATCCATCTAGCCCTTGTACTTGTGAGTTTCAGCCTAGAGATGTAACAAATGTTTCCTTTCTGATTCTCTGTGGAGCACACTGTTAGCTCAGTAAACATTATGTTAAGTTTCGTTTCCCTTAGGGAGAACCAGGGCAGATATCTGCATAAATGCTCGGAATGCGAACACCACCTGTGGAATTATTTGATGACGGCTTAGAATAACATCCCCATGGACTCTAAGATACATGATCATGGATGTCTGATAAATAACTTGAAATTTTTATCCCATTGAAGGGTGTGGAAACAGAAAAAAAAAAAAATACTGTAGAATTGACCTAAGCAAAACAAACCCATGCAGTGAGATGGAATAGAAAGTTGCCATGAGTTTTAGCATGATTTACATGCCCACCACGTATTATTTGCTTTTTGAACTTCACTCCCCCTTCCTCCCTCTTGCTTTGACTTTCTCTTCAAAGGTCTTCACAGACTTTTACTTCCTATCTTGACGTTATTCTGTCTCACCCGGAAGCAGAGAGCAGTTTCCATTTATTTTTCTAACTGTAAATAATGTCCTGTGATCTGAGAATGCTGTGAGTGGCAGTGTGGAATCTGGCTCCATGTGAGTTCATAGGTCATAATGCCAACAGAGGCAGCACACGCATAGGGTTAAATCATATACCGAAAATGTGAATTCTCTAGTTAGGCAAACATTTGCCTCCGACTATATCAAATGAAATTAGTGTGATCTCCTGTGGTTAGGTGTCAGGCTGAAATGCTGTTTTATATCAATCAGAGCCTCAGGACTCAACGTTTGTCTCAAGTTACTGCAGATATGACTAGTAATAGTAGGCAAACATGCCTCAATAAGAAGATCATGAATATAATAACCCACTACAACTTAGACTGTTGTGTTTGTGGGACCATGAATAAGAGGAGCTACAAGAGGATTGAGACATTGACACCCACAGATGATATGTGTCAGATATCTGCCATTATTTTAAGTGTAAAATATTGAAATACAGAAATTAAAATAGAATCCATTAGGTTCTCAGGTTGAAGATTTCAGCCTATCATGGTGGTCCTGTTACACTGAGGCATGAAGTACCACAGTACATCCTCATGGGAGCATGTGGTAGAGAATATAGTTTGTATCATTGTATCTGGAAGGCAAAGAACTAAAGGCAGAGGAAAAAACAGGTATCACATTATGATTTATGGCGAATCTCCAAGAACTGAATGTTCCAGTATTGAATAGGTTTTACTATCTCTACATAGCACCAGCTAGGGGCCAAGTCTTTAGCACAAAGCCTTCTCAGGCACATATTAAAGATCCAAACTTGTTTTATTTCTGCCCTCCTGAAGTTTATGTGTCTCTTTCATGGACTCAGTGTGCATCTCTATAATGTTCTTTCCACAACTTTGTTGAGAATTTAAAGAAAACGTCATGGAACTTGTTATGTTGTAACTGAAAATCCCTATCAGACCTAAAATCGTGAAATTCACAGGTCATCTTTATGATCAAAATATTTTCAGAGTAGTTTCATTAGAGCAAAGCATGCTGGTCTATGTATTTATCAAAAATAATTAGTAAATATAACTTAGATGACATAGCATAGGTAATTTTGATGATTAAGGTGAATTAGCAACTCAACAGAATCCAGAATCAGCTGGAAAACGTGTATATGTATCTGTATGATTTTTCTGGATTATACTAATTTATGCAGGGCACCATCTTTAACATGTGTGGGATGATTCCCTGGAAAAACTCTTGAGAGCTGCATGAAACAGAGAAAGTGAAGTAAACATTGACTTGTGGTCCTCGTTGCTCACATGGATTCGATGTGACCGGATCCCTCAAGCTCCTCCCCCTGTGGCTTTCTTGCTACCGTGGACTGTGACCTGGAGCTGTGAACCAAATAAACTCTTTCTCCCAGAAGTTGCTCTTCATTGGATATTCTATCACATCAACAGAAGGGAAACCAAGACAATCAATTAAGGCAAGAAGCCATTAGGAATTTTCTGAATGAATACCAGTTAATTACATTTAAATTTATTTAAAGATGGCAAATCCTTTAAGTTCATGTATGAAATATGTTGAATTTGTTGATCTCCCTTCTATTAAGTTCTGTTTATTCTGAAGAAAATAACTACATATATTCTACTAATATTCTGCTCACTAGTAATTTATTTTATTTTACATGTGCAGTGTGAATATTTTGTGTACAGATACCATGCTCATGTTATAAATTTGTCATGCATATAAAAAATTCTACATTTTATGATAAAAGTAATTAATCAAAATTGGTTAATTTATTTATAGGCATCTTATAGATATTTAAGTATTATGTGTGCTACTCAACATTCACTCACCAGGAACACACAGACACTCTGCATGTGCTGTGAGCCAAGCACATTGTAGATGACACACAAACTGTTTTGGTTGTTTGATGGAAGTTTATGAATACAGAAAGGTATTTGGTTTTCTAACGTTTATTCCACGATGAGCCAGTATAAACTCTCAGGCTTCCAAAACAGAATGTGAATCACATGCCAGGAGTAGCCAAACTTTTAGTTTAGAAAATTCATCATGGGAAATATGTTGCCAAGTGCTCATTTAAAAATGATTTATTTTAAAATCAATTTACTTTGGACTATACAGAATCTAGAATCTCCCGTGCTAAAAAGAACCATATAATGCAGATGAATGGAGAGTACAAAGTTCCACTAACCCCAAAAGCACAGAGGATTTGACTCATTCAAACTGCATCTCATATAATTCTAAAGTGTTGTAGAATGTTCATCCAGAGTATTCCATAAACAAGTATAATGTTGTAAATAAACATCATGCAAACATGCTACCTCATTCCATATCTTTATGGCAAAGTGGTTCATTCAGCACATTGTGGAAGAGCTGAGTAGGTCACAGATAAATGAGCTTCTGACCAACTCTTGAAAGACTCAGACCTCAATGTGTCCAGGTAAAATTGACTCAGTGGTGAATGGGAGGAGACGCCCTGTACAGGGGAATGCCAGAGCCAGGAAGTGGGAGTGGGTGGGTTGGGGAGCAGGACTGGGGGTCTATAGGGGAGTTTGGGGATAGCATTTGAAATGTAAATGAAGAAAATATCTAATAAAAATGCCTTAAAATTTTTAAATAGGCATTCCTTGCTGAAAAAAAAATTGACTCCAGCATGGGGACAGGTATAAGAGAGTAGAGCCTCTTGAGAGAGTTACTCTATCACCTATATCATCTTATGTTCCTGTTTTCCCAGTCACTCTTGAGGCCACTTCTTCTATTAACATCTCCTTCCAACCATTCTTTATAGTTCTTACTATCCTCAACTACCCTGTAGCCCATTTTTATTTCCTCAACAATAGGTTAGTATTTCAGAGGACTGCCGCCCATTTATTATATTGTTGACCACGGTCACAGCAGTTGCACGCGCATAGCAATGTTTGAACAAAGATGCCACACCATGTACTCTCATCTTGACAGTATCTAGTATCACTTAGGAGATCAATCTCTAGGCACATTTGTGTAAGCGTTTCTTAGATGGCATTTATTGAGACCAGAAGATCTATCCGAAGATGTAGTAGAACCGTGCCATGGTCTGAAGTCCTTGATAGCATAAAGGGGAGAGAGAGAGAGAGAGACAGACAGACAGACAGACAGACAGACAGAAAGAGGAGGGGGAGAGAGAGATTCACACTGGCATTCTGACTCTACTTCATAATGGTTGACATAATGTAACCAGTTGTCTAAAACTCCAGAAACATAGAAAAAAAAATCATTGTGAAATTCTTTCTTAAATTTTAATTAATCCTTACAGTCAAAATTAGATATACTTTATGAGGTCACCTAAGATTACTGGTGTCCGTTCAACCTGCTTGTTTAACCTGCCTTTTAGAGAACAGTGTAATAACTAACCTTATTTGTCTTGAATTTTCTCTGTATTCAACTTTTATAGTCTAATTGGATATATACCTTTAATCCTAAAATATGTGTATGCCCCTGACCCAAACCCAGAGGCAAACATATGTGTGTTTGTGCTTTGTGATAATTTTTTTTTGCTAAAAACAGAAAATAGGAAGAAAGTGACCTTATAAAATAAATGTGCACCAAAGTATTAAAATTAGTACATAGATCTTGTTTGACAGCACTTGACTATTTATTAACAACCTGGCTAAGCTAAGTCCAGTTAGACTCAATGATTTCATCCTTTCTAAAGCTCTGTTAAAGATTTCTATAATGTGTTCTTCATTCCTTCATCACATGATACATTCTCTGCTATTTAATAATTACAGAGCAAAAGCCCTTTGTTAGAGAACACAGACACAGGGATAGGCATGATAGCATTCTGGCAGGCATAGGTATAGAGATTTTGACTCATACAGATTACAAGTAGACCAGAAACCACAAGCTACATAGGACAGAAGAAGAAGACACAGGGAGAGAAGTATAGAGTTCCAATCAGGGCTCCCTTATTCAAGCTCCTCCAAGGTAAAGTGCTTTGATTTCTTTCTGTTATGTAGCACTGGCACAGCTGGGGTACTCTGAAGTTCTTACTAATGCATTTAAATGACCATGCATTAGTCCTTCTTCACCATGATGAATTGTTCTCCCAAATTATAAGCAAAGTTTCAGGTGAACTCTATACTCCCACCATATATCTCACCTCATGACAACATAGTCAATTACTCTGGTAGAATAGTTCACTGTCTTCCCATCTGTCTAGAAGCCTATTCTTATAAAGAAATGTATATGACTAGATACTATCTATGATTTGAATCTTATAGACCACTTACTTTAGCTTTTAGAATCTTCATGTCTTCTATGGGAGCCAGGATCTTCCCCAGACAGTTTCTAGCACAGAGACAAGGATAATGAATTACCTCATTGGGAACTTTTGCTGCTTTCTAATAGCTGTTGAACCAGAGTGTACACTACCATTAATATGTGGCTTTGAGCTTTTTACCTTCCTCCTAAAGCAGAGTCCTTTGTCTAAAGAAACTCTGGATGAGATCACAGGCCAGCTATTTGTAAGCAGGATGGGCCATTTTAGGTAGAAAATGGAATTTGATTATTCTTAGGATAGGACAAACACTCTACCTGCCCAAGGAAGGAGTTTCATCACATGTCTTCCTGATATCTTCCCGTATGCTGGCCCTTTTAGGGATGCTATTCTGTACTGCCCAGACTCTTAAGAAGAGGGATGGATGTGGCAGCCCTGATCAGTAGATGGACATAGTGTTGGGTTATATGTGGCTTCCCTCTCTGCCAGAATAAACCTTCTATTTGGGGACAGATTGTGAACATAGGTTGATACATGACAACTGAATTGCATCTACCCCAGGAGTCTCCTGTCTACTTGATTGTTTACCACCGTCCCTGGAGTGGGTATTTATATGGTGAATTTGTCCATGTTTCTATGTTACAAAACTTATATCCCTAGTCTTTTCTTTGTTGTATTACAAAAGATATCTTTTTCAGAAAATATATTCTGATTAGAATTTACCTACCCTAGCCTAATTCATACTCCCATCCAAATCTTCACACTGTCTTTCTAATTAAATAAGAAGCAGGTACCTAAAGCGAATGTGGCTATATAGTTTAGGACAAACACTCCACTTGCCAGAAAGAAAGAGTCTGATACAGATTCAACACATGCCTACCTGATAAAATAAGATAAAACAAAAACAAATGGAAATAAGATGAAACAAAAGAAGAAAAAGAGGCAAAGAAAAAGCACAGGAAACTGATACAGACACAGACACACATAGGTTCCCATTCCCTGATATCTGTAAAATCACAAAAATGGGAAAGAAAGAAAGAAAGAAAGAAAGAAAGAAAGAAAGAAAGAAAGAAAGAAAGAAAGAAAGAAAGAAAGAAAGAATTCAGTTCTGAGACAAAGCTCCCAGAATGCCACACAGTTTGTGTTGACCATCTGCTTCTGAAGAGTGGTGTGTTTACCCAGTTAGCTTCAGTTGGAGAAAATTAATTTTACATTTGTGAGTCGTCATCACTTACAGATAACTTGTGACTTAAGAGTGGGGACTCATGTCCCCTCCTGCTTCAGACCTGTGCAAGTCCTGTGTGTGCTGCTATGGTCTGTGTGAGTTAATAGGCGGATTGGCCTTCCTGACTTTAAAGGGTCTGTTCATTCAGTGGTTTGTAAGCCCTTTGGCATTATACTCTGCCTGCTTCTATAGCAACAATGTTCCTTGAAACCTGAGTAGAGAGATTTGACAGAAACATAGCATTCAGGGCTAAATGTTCCAAGGTCTTAGTATCTTCACATTTTCTGGCTCCTGGTCCCTGTATTTGTTCCCTTCTGCTACAAGAGGAAGCATCTCTGAGGATGGCAGGCAGAATGACGTTAGAAGTCTTTTTTTTTTTTTCATTTAGCAAAATGGTGGTATTTGATCTTTCCCTAGATCTCTGCCTATGTAGTATTAAGCTCTTGGCCACCAAAGATTCCATTTCATAGAGGGGAACTTAAATCCAATCAGATATTGCTTCATTACTCCCACAATACTGTGCCAATATTGTGCCAGTGTATCCACCAGGAAGACCACTTCTGTAGAACAACACTTTTGTAGCTGGGTTCTGTTTACCTTTCTCCTTTCATAGAGTGCAGAGTACTTTACAGTACCACAAACACTAGTCATTAGGGGTAAAGTCTCTAGGTAGGTACCAGCTTGACTTCTCTGTGATCAATGACTTTTGTAGGTGTTATCTTCAGCAGTAGGGGCTTATCAGTTTGTGGAGGACAAGCATCCTTGACAATAGCCTGGGTCATCCCCTGTTTGTGGTAAGTGCATGCCTGTAGGATGTTCTGCAGGAAGAGGAGTCACACAATTGCACATACACACACATATCAGTAACACTAAATGGATTAAGCATACACACACACACACACACACACACACACACACACACACACCAACAATAATGAAGATGTCAGGTTTGAGAAACAGTGTCAGAGGCACATGAAAGTAGTTAGTGAGATGAGGATGAAGAGTCAAAACAATGTAAATCCAGCAATTCTGCATTAAATTCTCAAACAAGGTAATATTAAAAAAAAAGGTAAGAAAGAGAGAGGGAGCATGGAGGGACAGATGGAGTGAGGGAAGGAGGAAGGGAAGGAAGGAGGGAGGAAAGAAGGAAAAAAAATAAAGTGTTGAAGGCAATACACAGGGCTTATAGTACTGCCTTCTGGAAGGCCACAGCAAGATCTTACAGAAATAAGATCCTTCAAGATATTCCCAAATACATCCCTGCTGCCCTTGAATTAATTCATCCTTGAACTAAGTTGTACAAGTGTCTTTGGTCTATCAAGTGGTTGTAAAGAGCTTCAAGGTCAAAGGTATAACATAAATGACAAATATTGATTCAACAGAGAAAAAGTAACTTGAAAGTTACCGTGTCCTTTTGTAATGTTCCCTCATCATTAGGACTCCACAAGCCTAATTTCAAATTTACAGCATCTTCTCAATAATAAATCACTGCTGATTCTGCCAGCCCTTCAAATCATGCTGATGGATAAGTTCTAGGCATCTGATCATGAACAGCTCTACTTATATTGACCCTTTGATCCCCATGGTGCAGGACTTTAGGAACTTAGTCTTTTACAGGGGCAGACAGCATGCCAGGAGCATGTGTAGGAATGTTCAACAGTGCTGTGCTGAGACGACATAGACTTGCCTCAGAACCTTAGGGGTCTGGAATTATATTTAGAAAACGGGGGTTTCTCGAGTTACCACTTGACTCCTTCATAATCACCAAATACAATGAGCAACACTGAAGCTGTTGAATCAAATACCCTAGTAGCAGTCAGTCCCTAATGTCATCCAGGGAGATACAACCAACTGACATAGAATAAATGATTTATAAACAGCAGGAATTTATTTCTCCAAATCTGAAAATTCCTAGACCAACAGGCAGGAATATTTTCTCACTAACAGTATTTTCTTGTGTTATGTCCTCATATGGAAGAAAAAGAGTAAGGAGTTTCAGGCTTCTGCTATGAGATCATAACTCCTACAGATAAGGGCTGGATACTCATTCCCTCACTAAATTCAAATGTCTCATCACCTGAAATTACCACATTATGATAAGACACAGATTTGGGGAACACAGATAATGCATCCAGAGCAGACAGGCAAACAGGCATCAGAGCCTAATATCTCCACCTTTGAGCTCCATTCACAACTGGTAGCAAAGGCATAACAAATTGGAAGAACATATATTCAGTCTTAGACTGCAAATGTTGTCAAGTGATATTTATTCTTAGTGGTATGTAGTGGAAAATCATAATATCTCTAAGTTTGGTGTTCCATAGACTAAACAATGCGCAAGACCACTGACCAAACAATTTGAGTGTGAAAAGTAAGCATGAATATCTACTGGGCCCCTTTTTTTGGTCTATGGTATGAAAATAGCTTGCCAGAGTAGGCACAGTATGTTATATTTCGATTATATGTGACTGAATTATATGGCAGTAGCAATATATCCAGACAAGTGAGTAGATTAGAAGTCAGTCTGAACCAGAGTAGCTAAACTTAGGCATGATAGCTATCTTGGTGACTGGTAAGTCAGCTTAAAGGGAACAGCATTCCTCCAATTTAATGGTTGAGAAATTCTAAATCATTGAGGAAAGCAATGGTGGTTAATGACCCTATGCCCCGGGGATAACTCCACAGCTTAGAAGAGCCACATTTCTATCCCAGAAGCTTATACATTGAAGAGGTCACTTCTCTGCCACAGTTAATGGGGCTGCTTTATTTTAAAACATGGACATGCCTAGCAGCTCTGTTCATGACACAGCATGACTTCTGTGAGGGAGAATATAAAGGAAGGCTAAATGAGGATATTTCTGCAACTTACGTTGCCATCAAATTTAGAATAATCAGCTGTACAGAGTTTGAACTTGTGGATGGTAGGGATCAGGAAGAACAAGATCTTTACACGTTTCTTGCTTCCAGTATTAGGGTGTCATGCACACATCATGCGGAAAAGATAATGGAACCCAATTCAAAGTCAGAGGAGAGTGAGTGCAAAGACCTTCTATTCTGATAGCATTGTATCGCTGGGCGTGGTGGCGCACGCCTTTAATCCCAGCACTTGGGAGGCAGAGGCAGGTGGATTTCTGAGTTCGAGGCCAGCCTGGTCTACAAAGTGAGTTCCAGGACAGCCAGGGCTATACAGAGAAACCCTGTCTCGAAAAACCCAATTAAAAAAAAAAAACAAAAAGCATTGTATCACAAAAAAATATTCTATGAAGATTAATGACTTTTGAATTACATTTTAATTAAAATAAAACTTTCTAAAAGTATACATATGTCTATGGATACCTTACATGCATCGGGTATCTGTGTAGGTTTCTATACATAGTCTCAGCTGTGAGGTGGTGAAGGTCTATACTCAGTAAAGTTATTTGCTCTTCTATAAAAATAATATGGTTTCTCTCCCTTCCTTCCTTCCTTCCTTCCTTCCTTCCTTCCTTCCTTCCTTCCTTCCTTCCTTCCTTCCTCCCTTCCTTCCTTCTTCCTCTTTTCTTCTTTCCTTCTTTCCTTCTTTCATTTTTCTTTCTTTGTTTTATTCCTTCTTTCTTCATTCATTCATTTTTGAGGCAGTCTCTCTATACCTAACCCTAGTTTTCCTGGAACTCACTATTTAGCCTTGAACTCTCAGAGATCCACTAAATTTGCCTCCTTGTGCTGATATTAAAGGCATGCTCCATCATGGCCCTTCTGATAAATTTTTTTAAATCAGGAAGATTTGAAAACCCAAGATAATTAAGAAGAGTTTAAGATGGAGATCATCTTAATTCTGTCACCTGACATCCTCAGGGGACAGAGCACTGACATCCAAGATCTCAAAGAGCTATGCTTACCCAGTATGGTAGTATATGCCTGCAATTCCAGAAACAGGGAGGAGGATGAAGAAGACTCAGAAATCAAAGTCAATCTTGTCTACACCATGAATTTGAAGCCTGATTGGTTCTATGAGACCCTGTCACATAGCAAGAGCTATGCTAGTTCTGTCCTGTGATCTACAGGAGGTCAAAGGACAGTGTCCACCCTGGAATTTTCCCCAGACAAGATAATTTGTACAAGGTAATGGAACAGGGGACCCAGATAATGAAGAACACTGAAACTGATATTTGTACATGACACAATGTGTGGTACAGATCACATATAGGACACTAGGGAAGATGTGGGAGACATGGTTGGTACAAGGATCACCATAGCCAACATCTCTCTGTTCCATGACCGCATCCAACATCACTGCACAGAATATTACACCATTTCTATATTGGAGAAGCTGAAATAAAAAGACATTTATTCATCTGCCTAAGTTCATGAACTCAGTGGCAGCTTCATAAAATAATCACTAGCATTTTCTTCCCACATCTTTATGTCCAAGAGTTGCTGGTCATAGCAAGTTTGACATTTTCCCTTTCAGATCCTGCAGCCATCAAGTTAAGGATGCTATTAAATGGAAATTCATTACAAAACAAATACACGAATAAAAGAAAAACACCACCAGTAACTCAAAGCCGTGTTCCACCCACGCACTATTGTGATTTGTAACTATTGCAGAGATCAGGGGCACCTGGGTGCTCAAGGTTTCTCATAGCTGTGTGACAATCACTCAGACAGGCAGCCAGACTCCTAATGGTTCCCCAAAACTTTTTTTATATGTTGCTCTATCCCCAACTCTCCTTATTTTCCATGAGAAATGTTAATAAGCAACATTCATATAAATAAAAAATAAATGTTAAATTAATTAAGAGTAAAAACAAGAGTATGTGAAGAACTTTTCCTGTATCAAGCTGATTTTCTTGTCATTTTTGAAAGAGTTGTTCTGCTGAAAACATACTTTAAATGAATTTTTATTGACTGATTTA
Source organism: Mus minutoides (assembly GCA_902729485.2). Classification (NCBI taxonomy): domain Eukaryota; kingdom Metazoa; phylum Chordata; class Mammalia; order Rodentia; family Muridae; genus Mus; species Mus minutoides. The sequence continues at coordinate 46,491 of CACVCL010029542.1, read as the reverse complement.
TAACCTGTTTCCAAATATCCTCTTTATTCTACTCAGTCCATCTCTCCACTCACATTTAGTGTTGCTGTTCAAGTTCATCATCACACTTGACCTTAATTGCACAAAACTGTGATGCTGATTTCAAAGGCTGGGGAATCATCTTAGGCCTGACCTAAATACATTTGACAAATTTGAACTTTAACCACTATGTGACTGGGAAACTAAACATCATATTATAAATTCATTAGTGAAAATGTTAGATGTACTTTAATCATACAAACAACTTTTGGGAAAGAGTTACCATGTAATGACTAATACAGTTTCTTTAAACACCAGCACTACCATTGGGGGAAAAACACCATGTATTTTATTATTTTTAATTTTCTTCTGATTCTATATAATGAACATTTATTTTATTTGTGTTTAGCCATCAAATTCTCCCAATAGAAAAATCTTTCAACCTTTCTGAATTAAATTAATAATATTCAACTAGGCTTTCATAGTAGGTTGGGCTAGAGATGTGGTTCTGCAGTTAAGAGCATGTGCTGCTCTTTCAGACGACCTAGGCTAAGTTTCCAGAACCAAACCAATGACTCACAGCCCTCCATTATTTCAGTTTCAGAGGACCCAGTGATCTCCCATGACCACTACAAGTTCCTGAGACACATGTGGTACACTTACACATATGCAAGCAAACATGTATACATATAAAATAAAAATAAATATTTAAAAAATATTGCACAGCAGAATTTTAATGTTAACTTCTGTTTCCCACAATCCATTCAGTAACATAGTTGTCAAACACAGGAATAAGGCAAAAGAGTATTTTTCTTATAAATGTATTTTGAGAGCAAGATCACATCAAATCATAGCAAAGTATCTTTTTATTCTAGAGAGTAATGTGTGTGAGAAGTTCCTGCAGCCTAGGGCAGTGCACTTGATGGCTTTAACCAATCTCTGGTGATTGTCATTCTGCTTTTGGTTTCTATGTGTAGGCATTTTAGGTCTGACATATAAGTAAAATCACACAACGTTTATTTGTCTGTGTCTGGATTCTTTCACTTGGAATTACATTCTATAGTTTCATCCATATTTTTAGATGGAAATTTGAAGGATTTTCCCCTTGGTTAAATATTAGTTCTCTGAAAATTTTCTAAGATCTGTTTTGATTTTAACCCCTCCTCTTCTATAACACTTCCCAGATCAACATTCTGTTTTCAATTCACCCAAATTTGTATCTTCTTTGTATCATCTGATAAATTATACTTAATTTCCTATTGAATAAAATTATTACAATGCCAACAATTTAAGACTGTTCTTTTTCATATTACTTGGACAAATCATTAGAAACACTTAATCAATTGCTCACACCTTCCAGGAATCATAATAATAGTAAAATTAAACCCTTTTTAATGAAGAAAAATAATTTATATTTAAATCCATTGTGCATATAAATGTTCTCAGTAATTAACATATTTTGAAGTCTTACCAATTTGGTGCTACATAGTTGTAATAAAGGATGCAATTACTCTTATTTATTTCATTTCCTAGAAAGTTATTTTCATTTCCCCATATTTTATTACACATTATCTCTTTTACATCACATAATAATCATCAAAATACTGTCCAATTAACATGCATTTTGTGATTTTATTTGTCTTGGACACAATATTTAAGTTTTCTCTTTCTAATATTCCTGCATGAATTATTACTTAGTATATGAAAGATAGTTTTTTTGTGTACATTAATCAAAATCCTACTCAAAATGTATTGTTATAACTTGTCAGTGTTTGATGCCCTTTGAGTAGAATGTTGACTGAGAAAGGAGGGATTAATATATTTTCATACTAAATTATGTTTTTCTGCATTTCATTACCTATTTGTACATTCTGAGAGAAAAGTAAAACCATGCTTAATGAATTAAGGAGGCATGCAAATGCATATTTTGGTAACTGCATGCAATGGATAGGTTGTATGGCTTTGGAAAGCCAACACTGCCTCCATTGGGTATTAAACATTGTTATCACTCCCACTAAGAGAGATTAATATTATCAGAAGCAATGGAGTCCCACAAGGGAATGATTACCCTTGGCATTGATTCTGCCCTTGCTGTAAAAAAAAAAACAAAATCTCTAGAACTTATTTTCCCAGCCTAACCTTCACATGTGACCCATTGTGCATCCCCTACCCTGCTAGCTCTGGCAAACATTCTTCTGTATATATGTTAAGGCATTTTCACTTCTTATATATAAGTGAAATCATCTGAGGTTTGCCAGTCTATGTCTGGCTGCTTTCACTTGGAATTTCATCCTATATTTCCAGCAACATTTTTGCAAGAACAAACTTTCTTCTTATTTTTTTTTAACAGTAGTTCTTTAGGAATGTCCTACAGTATATTCTGACTATCTTCACTCCTCTGCTGCAACTCTCCCCAGACTGACATCTTCCTTCCTTCCTTTCTTCCTTCCTTCCTTCCTTCCTTCCTTCCTTCCTTCGTTCCTTCCTTCCTTCCTTCCGCACCCAAGGTGTGCCCTCATTTACCAAAACCAAGTCCTATCTGTCCTCCACATACACTTGTGGATATTTGCCTTTCTAGTGGAGCCCGGGTAACCTACAATAGGCACACAATTACAACAACAACAACAACAACCAAATCAGACTCCCTGGCTCGTCAACAGCTCCTCATCCAGGGATATAACTTCCTGCTCACCATCTGTGCCTGCCGCTTAAAGAGATCCAACACCCTCTTTTAATATGACCTCCAAAGACAAAAGACATACAAGTGTACACAACACACACACAGAGACACACACAGACACAAATAGGCATACACCGACACATACACACACACACACACACACACACACACACACACACACACACACAAATATCCACTATTTCAAATCACCTTTACATCAGAGATGTTTCAACAAACATATGTAAGTCAATAAAAGCAGTCTACCATATAAATGTGTTAAAAGACAGAAACCACATGAACATGTCATTAGATGAAGAGAAGGCCCTTGCAAAACTGAATATCACTTCATGCTAAAAGTCTCAGAGAGTCTAGAGATACATTGGACATACTTCAACATAATAAACCATAATGATTCTTAACTACATTCTAAATGTGTATTCTTATATAAACATGTACATATAATCCTCACTTCTCATGCAGGAAACTTTGAAACTCATGGAGAGAACTAGAGAGCAACCAATAAAAATGCAGAGTTGTAAAACCAAGTCCATGTGAATAAATCTAACATACATATCCTCTCACCTGTGGCTAAAGGAATACTTCAAGAGAGAGATAGAAAGACTGTAATACTTCAAGAGAGAGGTAGAAAGACTGTAAGAATATTGTTCCAGAGAATCAGGGCGTTTGCTGGAGATTATGTCTTCTAGTAATGTCAGTAACTATACCCAAGTCTCATTAATATGAATGTCTAAACAGGAGAACACTGAGCTGAACATGAAGCATAAGAACACACTTATACTCATGGCAAAGTGAACAAAAAATGCCCATGGCGGCCTCAACCAACTCAAAGAACCAAGCTATCCTAAGAGACTAGTTTTCACTAGAGACGAGCACATTAATTGGTTAATCAATAACAAATGGTCAGTCTAAAAAATATGCATATGAATAACATTATACAGACTGAGCATTATATTATTATAATTATAATTAATATAATCATACATATTATATAAGCATATTATATAATTATATAATATAATCACTGTAGTAATATAGTAATCATATTGATGAATATATGTGCAAATATATACCAATTTATGAAAAAAGGCCATGAATTTGAGAAAAAGTAAGGAAGGGTATATGAGAGGGTTTAGGAGGAGGAAATACAAAGACAAAATTATGTAATTATAGTATAATCTCAAGCAAAACAACACATGCTTTTTTTCAGGTTGACTCAGGAAAAATAACACATATCTCTTCTTAAAAAAAACATCCTCCCATGTGTCCTTCAGCAAAACATCCTGTCATTAGACAATTTCCAGTAAAATATCACATGATACAACGATTCTTCAAAGAAACCAGGTATTTCCAATTCAATAAAGCAATACATTTTGACACAAACTCAAGAGCAGGGAACAATGACAAAGCTACAAGCTACCTACAAAGACAGGATGCATCACAAAGACGGAATCTTTAATTATATTAAGGTATCATTCTTAGGAATCTATAAGATAAGCAAAACTTTTGGAATATAATAGCCTCAATATATACAAAGTTAAAAGAAAAATTCAAATTGGAATCAAAATGCAGTTAATTTACAGGCCATTAGAAGGAGTTGGTAGGAAATTTGGAGTTTTGTATTGAATTGGGAAGCCCAGACCTGCTTATACCTAGTGACTTCAGAGGTGGCTATGGACTGTTTCCTCTGGCTGGCAGGACATGAGTAAAGAGAGATGAACATTAGGGAAATGTGGTTCAGGTTGATCTCCAGCACCTCTGCTTCTCTCTTCCTGTCAAGAGAAATAAGTTTGGAGGTTCCTCGGAATATTGGACATACGGGAAGATCCTGCAATATCACTCCTGGGCATATACCCAGAAGATGCTCCAACATGTAATAAGGTCACATGCTCCACTATGCTCATATCAGCCTTATTTAAAATAGCCAGAAGCTAGAAAGAACCCAGATGTCCTTCAACAGAGGAATGTATACAGAAAATGTGGTACATTTATACAATGGAGTACTACTCAGCTATTAAAAACAATGAATTTCTTTTTTTTTTTAATATATAAGTCTTTTATTCTTTCAAAAGAGCCCAAATTGTTCTTGTGATCAGGATATAACATGTACTCACTGATAAGTGGATATTAGTCCAGAAACTTATAATACCCAAGATACAATTTGCAAAACACATGAAACTCAAGAAGAACGAAGACTAAAGTGTGGACACTTCTCCCCTTCTTAGAATTAGGAACAAAGCACACATTGAAGGAGTTACAGAGATCAAGTGTGGAGCTGAAACAAAGGGATGGACCAACCAGTGACTGCTACAGCCAGGGATCCATCCTATAATCTGCCACCAAACCCAGACACTATTGCATATGACAGCAAGATTTTTCTGAAAGGACCCTGATATAGCTGTCTCCTGTGAGGCTATGTCAGTGCCTGGCAAATACAGAAGTGGATGCTCACAGCCATCCATTGGAAGGAGCACAGGGTCCCCAATGAAGGACCTAGAGAAAGTACCCAAGGAGATGAGGGGTTTGCAGCCCTATAGGAGGAACAAAAATATGAACTAACCAGTACCCCTAGAGCTCCCTGGGATTTAACCACCAACCAAAGAAAACACATGGTGGGACTCATGGCTCTAGCTGTATATGTATCAGAGGATGGCCTAGTTGGTCATCAATGGGAGAAGAGGCTCTTGGTCCTGTGAAGGTTCTATTCCCCAGTATAGGGGAATGCCAGGGCCAGGAAACAGGAGTGGGTGTGTTGGTTTGCAGGGGGAGCAGGGAGGGGATAGGGGATATTCAGAGGGGAAACTAGGAAACAGGATAACATTTGAAATGTAAATAAAGAAAATATCTAATAAAAAAGTCAAAATGAAGAGAGAGAGAGAGAGAGAGAGAGAGAGAGAGAGAGAGAGAGACAGAGAGAGACAGAGAGACAGAGAGACTGCCCAACCTCCTATCACCTGGGGACACAGTACTTGTGAAGGAGTAAAGGAAACTGATTTTCCCTTTCTTTACTAGTGATGAAACCTCTGATCTGTATTCCATATGCATTTTTTGTGAATTTTTTTCATGATTAGGTTCCTTTCACCCACATAATGAATTATACTTTAGCATTTATTTCAATAAATGACATCTTTCTAGTCTCGCTTTTAGACGACTATGTTCAGGTAGGTGCTATCTAGGGCTGGAAGGATATTTCTTTGTGTTATTCTTTCTGAAGCCTGTCTTTATCCTGTGATAGTCTTTATGGAATCAACATTATATATGATGTGGTATTAAATTATGTTATTTTCATATCTTATAACTGAAAACATTTTTAAATAAATGAGATTGTTTTGGTCTACAACATACTATTTTTTCTAAATAGTCTATGACTTCTAAAATTCTTGTGTAAGTTGTTTGATATAATTTAAAGTTAGATGAATCAGCAGGTTGCATTTATATATTTGTGCACATATGTATACATACATGTTTGTAATAATATTTTAATAATAATAACAACAGTAAAAGAGGCTATCAATTAGAGAGTGAGAAGGCATTGGAAGAGTTGGATTGAGGAAATCTAGGAGGAACTGGAGGAAAGAAAGGGAAGGAGAAAATTCCTGTAATTTTATTTTAACTAAAGTGTATTTAAAATATTTTGTCAGTTTATATAATAAAAACTTGAAATCAGCTGATCAAGGTTTTTAAGCTTACTTCTCTAAATCTCTAAAATACATTTTATGCTTAATTTCTAAATTACAGTACAGCATCTAGTTCTCATTATAGACTGTTCAATAACATGAGTATTATTTTTTTTCTAATGTATTAAAACTGCAGTGTGGGAAAACATTTCCTGTTAGCTTTTAGTTTTATGCTAATGACTAATTTAAACACAGAAGCAATTCCCCTGTAGTTTTATATCTATGTTTGATATTATATATATATATATATATATATATATATATATATATATATAATCATTGTTTATCTCTCTTTGATTAAGCTTATGTACAGATGTGCAGATCTTTCTTTCTTTTACTTAACCCAACATTTCAGTTATTTGCTTTTAATTGAAATGTCTGAAAATGTCCCCAAAATGAATTATTTACTTCAATAAGTGACACTGAAACATTTTAATATATTTTATTATTTTATTGTTTTGTATGGTGGGGAAGAGATTAGCTTGTCTGCTTGTGTTCCAGTATTCCAAGTCTGTGACTTGATAGCTAGAGGGTTCTGAAAGTTTTGAAATATGTGGCATGTTTGGGGATACTATTGTTCTATTTGATGTGCAGAGCTACCTGCATTTAACTAAATGTAACAAGAGGAAATTACTCTAATCCCTCCTGTATGTGGCTATTGAGAGCCAAATAGAAAAGCAAACATTTCTCAGAAGTTCTTCTCTTTCAGATTTTCACTACTAACAAATATAGGCTGGTTCTAATTTGAAAGATATTTTGAACTTTTGCTTCACTTATCAGAACCTTGAAAAGTTAAAATGAATACATTTTAGCTTATGTATCCAAAATACATGAAGGATACAAGAAACTAGATATCCATAAACTAAATAACCAAATTAATAATGAGGTACAGATCTAGACAGAGAAGTCTCAATAGATAAACCTCCAATAGCCCAGAAGCATTTAAAGAAATGTTCAGCCTCTGTAGAGAGAATCTCTTGGGCAGTGTAGAGAAATATCACCTGTCAATACTATAAACTTAGGCAGGAAATTGGGAGATTAGATTCAGGAATTTCTTTTTGTTTCTTTTTTTGTCTTTTTTCCTTCTTTCTCTCCTGTCTACTGTTATCAGGGGCCAGATGAAAAAAAAAAAAAGGAAAATATAGGAAAAATTGGAATAAAAGGTAGATAGTTTTCATCACTGTTAATGTTTTATATATAGTTTATGTTTGTAAGAGAAGGAGCCTTTTATTGGATTAAATTGGCAAAAATGGAGAGACAACCTCTTGTGTAATGTAAGGAAGCACTGTCTTCAATAAAATGCTGTTGTCCTATTAGATTAGGCAAAAAATAGGAAGATGGAAATTCTGGTACAGGGAGAAGATTTCTGGGATAACAATATGCACAGGAGAGAGAGATTCACCCTGAACTCTGGAGGAGTTGATCCCATAAACTTAAGGAGAGGTAGCTAACCATATGAAAGGTATAGAATAATTTAAACAGGTTATATAAGTAACAAGCTACTTGGAGAAAAAGCCAGTTTATGAAAGAAGCATTTATTAATCATTAGTCACAGGTTCATTATTCTGGAAAAAAAATTGTACAGGGTGAAAAGTTTGGCTTGCATTTGGCATATCATACTTCCTTCATAGAATCCAAGTGTAGAAAAGTCTCTGGTGAGAAGCACTGAAGTGCAAAACACCCTTAGTCATCAGGGAATTGAAAATTAAAACAACTCTGGATTCCATGTTACACCCATCAGAATGGCTAAGATCAGAACCTCAAGTGACAGCTCATGCTGGTGAAGTTGTGGATGAGAACACCCTTCCATTGCTTGTGGGAATGCAAACATTTACAACCAATTTTCAAATCAATTTGGTGGTTTCTTGGAAAAATGGGTATAGATCTAACTCAACATCAAGTTATACCACTCCTGGGTATATACTCAAAAGAAGGTCTACCATACCATAGACACTTGCTCAGGTATGTCCATAGAAACTTTATTCCTAATAGTCAGAAACTGGAAATAACCTGGATGTCCCTCAACCAAAGAAGGTATTAAAAAATGTGGTACATTTACACAATGGAATATTACTTAGTCATTTAAAAACATGACATCATGAGATTTGCATGCAAATGGATGGACCTAGAAAAAAATGATCCTGAGTATGATAGCCTAGACTCAGAGAGACAAGGTATGTACTCATTTGTAAGTGAAGATTACTTTTAAAGTATAAGATAACCATGCTACAAACAATGGATCCAAAGAAGCAAAGTCACAAAAAGGGCCCCAGGGAGACTCTTGAATCTCACTGAAAAGGGGAAATATTTTAGTCATCCTGGGGGAATGGAGGGAGGGGAATGTTTGTGGGAGAGAATGGGATTGGGATTAGGAGTGATAAGGTGTGAGGAGGACAGAGGAAGAGAGAACAGGGAAGACACTGATTGGGGAATGCATCCCTGGGAAGAGCCAGAAACCCAAGACAATGGAAACTCCAAGGAATATAGGAGGGTGACACTATCTAAGACTCCTAACAATGGGGGAGGGTGTGTGGAGCCTGAACCAGATAAATCCTGTGTCCAGGCAAGACTTCCAATGAAGCCACAAAAGTTTAGAACTACAATTTGTCCTGCATATGGGGGATAAAGATTGGAGCAGAATTTGAGGGAAGCACCAAAGAATGATGGGCACAGCTCAAGGCCCAGGCCATGAGCAAAGTGCCCATACCAGACACTATGAATGAAATTCTGCTACACGTGCAGACAGGAGCCTAGCATCACTGTCAGCAGAGAAGCTTCACCCAACAATGATGAAACCTGAATCAGAGACCCTCAGCCAAACATTAAGTGGAGCTTGGGGAACTCTGTGGAAGAGGAGGCAGAAGGATTGAAGAAGTCTGAGCGGTTAAAGACATCACAAGAAAATCTATAAAATCAACAAAGCTGGACCCATATAGGCTCGTAGAGATTGACCTTCCAATCAGAGCACATATGAGATGGACCTAGGTCCTCTGCACATATATAACAGTTGTACTGTTGGGATTTCATCTGGGACTTGAAAAGCAGAAGCATGGGCTGCCTCTGATTATATTGCCTTCCTTTGGATCCCTTCCCCCTAAGTGGGCTGCCTTGTCTAGCCTCAATAGGAGTAAGTAGATGGGCCCAGTCTTACTGTTCTTTGATATGCAAATGCTGATTGATGTCCAGGAGAAGCCTCCCTTTCTTTGAAGATGAGTGAAGGAAAGGGGCTAGGGAGGGGAAGGAAGAGGGAGGGCCTGGAAAGAGAGGAGGGAGGGAAGCTGCAATAGGGATAGAAAGTAAATAAACGAGTTAATTTAAAAAGTCTAGCCATCATCTTGAAGCTCAGGCCACAGTCCCATATACTGAGACCATTCATCACTAATACACAGTTCGCCACCAATTGTTTCCTTGTAATCCCCCTTGGCTGTTTTACACATCAACTATTTGTTGTGGAGCCTTCTACAAATTTTAGAAGAAAGATATTATGATATGCCTGTTAAATTTCCCTCTTCCCTAAAATATTCCGTAGACAAGGGGTGTCTACCACTCTCACCCCGTACACAGCTTCTCTGTTGTGTTCTTTTCTTGCCCTTGTTCTTCTCTCTGCTCACAGTGAGTGCATCCACTCGTCCTGTCCTTGTGGTGTCTCAGCCCTGTTGAATTTTTGGGTCACCTGCAATGGGAGCTTCTGGACGTGGTATGTATATTATCTTCATTAAGTTAACTGAGGTGGGAAAATACAACTAATGGGAGGTACCATTCCGAAACTGCAGTTCCGGATGAGATGATGTGAAAGAACACTGAGAAAGTATTTGAGGCTCTCTGCTTCTTAGGTGCCGATGCCAATGCCAGCAGCCCCAAGCTCTGAGGTTCTGAACCTCCACCATGATGGACAGTCCCTGAGAAAGTGAGTCATAATAAACCTGTTTTAAAGCTTCTTTTGTCAGAGTATTGTCTCACCGAACCTGGAAAAAGAAGTAAGACACCATTCATATATTAACGCCTACTAAATGATTCATGGAGGTCTGGGTCCTTTGGCCCACCCTCAGCTCCAGGCTTGACTGAACAATGGCCTCACTGATACCTAGTTTCTCTTTCTTATACTGGCTGAATCATCTCTGTGTCTCATTCAGAGACTCATGATGCCCTTTGCATTATAAGTTAGTGCCTCCTAATCATACTATCACTATCGGTTAAAGGTCAGGAAGTCTCACTCCGATTCTCCAACTACTTTCATTGATTTGTTGTTGTTTTTAATTAGTAAACAAGACAAGAGCCAACACGTGTATAGTAGAGCAATAAAAATAAAATTAACTTGGGAGTAGTTTCAACAGAATATTATTCTCCTCTAAATAAAAGTAAAATTTGGGGGATATGTTAATACATCTCACCTATGTCATACAAGGGAGATTAAAATGTTTAATGAATGAAATGAGACAAGTAGACATAAAGGGTCATTTAAACACAGAACACACTACAGAACCAACAGGAAAACCCACTTATCAGATGGAAATACAGAGGGGCACTAATCTAGGAAAGAGATGAGGATTAGGAAATATAACCCCAAGATAGTTCATCTGCAATCCACACTTATGAAAATTTCTCTGAAATGAAAGCCTTTTTAAAATCAACAACTCCATTTTAATGTGAAATATTAAAATAGCACTGGAATATGTCTGAGATAAAACTTACCTGTTATTATTAACATTATTATAGTAAGGTAGGGAAAATGTTTCCTATTTTATGATCCAGTTAAACAAAAATTTGTGACCAATGGAAGTGCCATACATAGTTGTGGTCCCCCTTCCCCTGTGCTGGCTCCAGGCTGGGAGTTCAGACCTGATGCCTCTGAAGGCAGGCCCCCTACCGCTTAGCTCCGCAGCTAGGCTGGCTTCCTTTGTCCTGCTAAAAGCCTCTGCAGTTCTCAGGAATCTGCTACCTGAGCCTCTACCAGTTCACCTGCTTCCAGCTGGGACATTCCAGAGTGCTTCGTGCCACATTCCAGGCACCTGCACATAATTGACTGGGGGCAGGGTTTTCCCTCAAGAAACCAAGAGAGACTTTTCAGTAAAGAGACAGACGCGCTTTGACCTGAGAACTGACTCAGTGTTTTCATTTCTCTCCCATCTAGTCTCCCAGCCCGAGTCTGCCTTACCGGGTACCCAGTCTGTTCTATGGGGGACCGCAGGCGGGCGGCCCCCAACACATAGTTTGTTTACTGCTGCTGTGATAAACACTATGACCCAAAGAAGCCTGTGCAGAAAGGGTTATTTCTGCTCACTCATTCCAGTCCTCATTTACAGAAACCAAAGCAGAAAATGTGCAGCAAAAACTGAAACAGAAACCAGGGAAGAGAGCTGCTTACCTGCTTGCTCCCCATGCTTTTCTCATCTTGATTTTATAAAACTCAGGACAACTGGTCCAGTACTAGCATTATACACAGCAACTGGGCATTCCCACACCAGTTGGCAATCAAGGCGATGCCCCATAGACATGCCCATAAGCCAATCTGATGGAGGTGATTACTCAATAGAAGAAACCTCTTCCCAAGTAACTGCAGATGGTGTCAAGTTGACAAATAATCACCAACAGAGGAAGTGTCATTTCTCTTCCTGTTCTATATTCTGTACTCTATGTAAAAATTTTGTGTGCCTTTCACATTAATGAGATGAATAATTTTTCTATGGGAACTGGGGTTCTCTGTCACTTCCCAATTTTTAAAAATAGCTTATGTTGAGATATCTTAAGCAAAGTTAAAATATTTGTCTATACTATTTTTCACAATTTTAATAAGAGATTCGCAAATTTAGCAGTAAGAAATTGAGTGATTTGAAATAAAAATACTTAGTGGGTTTAGTTTTTCCTTCAATTTTATCAAAATAACATATGTGAGTCTAAGGTTTCCAGAAGAGGGTCATGAAGTTAATGCATGTTACTGTTATGGCTATCTGTTATTTTCCAGGAACAAGTGAAAGCTCCTGATATGTCTTTTCCTCTCCTCCCACCTCACCCTGCAATACTCTTCTGTGCTCTTCTGCTCCCCATAAGGACTTCTCTGTGTGTCTTTTCTGGATTGGCTGTACCTACACTCCTACTGCTGGCTGGATGGCTGTGTCTATAACTTATTTACAATAGATAGACAATAGTTTTTAAATGGCTGCAGATTTGTTTTGGACGTTTAGTGTTAAATGATCTATACTGGTAACAATAATGAGTACTGTAGAAAATAAAGATTAAAATGCTGATCGTGTTGGCACACATTGAGATGTCTCACATCCAGGGCACGGTGCTGACAAAGCCAGTTTTAACAGATGTTAGTGAGTTCCCATTTGTGATTGTAGCACTTCATTTTCTGTTATTCATGCCTTCTCAAAATATGAATAAAAACGTTTTTTGTCTAGTGATAGATCATTAGCATTTTAGTTGGCACTGGGATAAACAGCCATGAGAGAAAAATGATCTTGCTGGTGACTTGCCCAGTCAGTTATGTTTGTTTTCCATAGACTTGACCTGATAACAATAAGGCCATCTTATATAACCTTTCAAAATAAAGGAATCCTGCAGTACCCCTGATAAAAAATCTTTTTCTTAATTTATTATTGGTATTTTGATATTTTAAGTCTTCAAATAATAGATAATGGTGGTGGTTTCAACAGGTATGGCCCCCATATATTCACCTGTTGGAGTGATTCACCTAAGTGGGTAGATCTATTAGGATGTGCACCCTTATTGGAGGAGGTATAGCCGTATTAGAGGAAGTATGTTCCTGTGGAGACAGGACTTTGAGGTCATGTATGTTCCATGTATGCCAGTGGGACACACAGCCCTCTTTTGGTGTCTGCTGATTAGGATGTAGAACTCTCAGCTCTCACAGTACAATGTCTGCCTGGACATGGCCATGCTTCTCACCATGCTGATAATGGACTAAAGTTCTGTAGCTGTAATTCAGCTCCAATAAAATGTTTTCCTTTATAAGAGTAGCCTTGGTCATGGTGTCCCTTCACAGTGATAAAATCTTAACTAACTGATATTCTTTATTGTGAAGTGTTTCTCACAGACTCCTGTGCTTGAATACTTGTCCTCAGTTGGTGGGGTTGATGTGGGAGGTGGTTGAATCTCTGCTCCACGTGTTCCATGAGAAGAAGCAACTTACTGGGGAGTGATTCTTCTAAACTTGGCCTGCTGTTGCTGATTCGTATTCTGCTCCACATAAGTCCAGTACAGGCTCATGCAGCTTCAGGTAGAGCTGTTCAGTTCATGGCAGCTCTTTCTTGTCTGCTGTAGCAGAACTTAAGGCTACCTTATGGGATCATATTTCTACCACCCTTCTGTACCCTTATCCCTTACCACCCACCCTAGAGGGAAAATGGGTGTCAATATCAATACCATGTGGCTATTTCCTGCTGATTAGGGACATTTGACTTTTGATAGTCAGGGTATCTCCAGCAACCAGCAACCAGCAACCAGCAACCAGCAACCAGCAACCAGCAACCAGCAACCAGCAACCAGCAACCAGCAACCAGCAACCAGCAACCAGCAACCAGCAACCAGCAGACAGCAGACAGCAGACAGCAGACAGACAGCAGACAGCAGACAGCAGCCAACAGCTAGCAAATGGCAATAGCAGCAGCAGGAGGAGGAGGAAAAGCAGTAGGAGCAGCAGGAGCAGCAGCAGCAGCAGTAGGAGCAGCAGTAGTGGCTGTAAGCCTTTCTGGGGTCTTCATGTACATAACTTCTCAGGAATCACCAAAATTCCAATGTCATACACTTGCAGAAACTATCTGAAGTTGGCAAAAACCACACCCCTGCAAAAGCATGAGACAAATCACAGTCTGCTGTTGTGCTCTGGATTCTATAAGGAAGCAGGTTGAGCAAGCCATGAGAAGCAAGGCCATAAACAGCAGTCCTCTGTGACCTTTGCATTATCCCCTGCCTCTAGATTCCTGTCCTATGTGTGTCCCTGTCCTGATTTCCTTCAGTGATATAGAATGCTGTGGAATTTTTAAGTTAAATAAACTCTGTCCTCTCCAACTTGGTTTTGATCATGTTTTTTTTTTTTTTTTTAATCTTATTTTATTTTATTTTTATTTTTGAATCAGTAGAAACCCAAAGACATGAACCAAAACTATTTTATGCTGTTACTTTTCCTAAGTGCTCCAAAGAAAAATGTGATTCCTTCTCCTCTATGTTTCAAATACATTGTATTTTGTTGCCTACAAAGAAAATGAGAGATATGTTATTTATATATACTCAAATTATTTGGGATGAGGTACGTACTGTTTCTCGCACTTCTACATAGATAGCTCTTGTGTTTTGAGGACCCAGAACACAAATTATTCGAAAATTGGAGAATTTCTATTATATTCATAAATTAGTGAGAATTTTTCATTGTACCAATGATTTATTCCATCCATTGGACAATAGTATGTTCTCTTACCATGCTTTTGAGAACAATGCTCCACTAATTCAGTGCCAGCACAATCAGGTTTTATTCACGTGATAAAGATTAGTTTCTAAAAGTATGATTCGAGTGATTTGTGGGATCCGTTGGGCATTGATTTCACAGATTTTTGGTGGACTTACTTAGGTTGAAATTAATTTTACACGCACTGAGTATATTAAACTCTATTAAAATTTAATACTAACTATATATTCATGTAAAAGTCTACAATTCAATATGATTTACAGTCAATTATAACAGGAAATTAGCCATAGTATTTTGCTTTTGAGAAGCTAACAGAATCATTTTTTTAATCTAACATAAAAAATTTTAGTGCTTACATAAGCAGCATAGAAATTGCACAATAATATCCCCCAAAAGTTCTTGATTATTATAATGCAGTAAACTTGAAATTTTAAGTGAGTGAACTTTTAGTCTAATGAATGTAATATTGAAATATATTTAAATTATGCTCTTGATTTTTTTTTCAATTTTAAGTGTGAGTGTCTGTGTCCATGACTGTGTGTGCACTATTGCCACATGTGCAGGGATGTACCTGGAACCACAAGTAAGTCTTGAATCCCCTGGAGCTGGAGATCAGGTATTTGTAGGCCACCTGATATGATACTAGGAAATGAACTCCAGTAATCTGGAAGAGAGGTCAGCCCTCTTAATCCCAGCCAACTCTCTAGTCCCTCCATGAAATTATTGTTAAAAGGGTCTGAGTAAGCTGAATACTCATTGTCACCAAAAATGAGGTACATCTTGAAACTAATAGTAATTTGAATGTACTGATAAAAAAAAATGACTCAAGAAAAGCGCTAGATAGGTCATCTGATTAGGATGGGCATTGTGCTGCTGTTATTTTTTTCAGTTACATACAAATAGCTGTATTACTTGTGGCATTTTCATGTGCATGTGGAGTGTTATGTGTTTTTATGTAGAACCTTGACTTATTTTGTCATATTGTTGATTACTTTCTTTTTCCCAAATAACCTCCTCTATTGTTTCCATTTAAATATCCCCATTCTTCTCTTTTCTTCTTCTCCCTATATGCTCTTTCTACCCTCTCACAGTTCCCCTTCCACTTCCACCCTAAACGCATGCACACACACACACACACACACACACAAATGTACACACACAAGTGTACATATATATGAGCATCTACATAAATTGTAATCTGAAATCTATTCATGAAATATGCAGTATTTATATTTCTGAACCTGATCATTTTCACTAACATTATGAACTCTAGCTCTAACCACTTCCCCACAAAGCTTATAATTTCTTCTTTTAAGATGGTGAAAAATTCCCATGTGACTGCTTTGAATGCTAATGAGGAACTGAACTTAGAATAAGACTTCTCTTCCTTCCACTGACTGAATCAGTAGGAGTCTTCTGGAATCCTGGCTGATGGCTGACACTGAAAAGGTTCTGATTTTTCTCTTGCTGATTCAGTTGGAATGTGAGTTTTGTAGCATCCCAAAACTGAACTCTAACCCATAACCCCTTCTACATTTAGCCATAAAGTAGAAAGTAAAACTGAAGGTGAAGCTAGGTGTCTTATTTAGTCAGGGTTTCTATTCTTACACACACATGATGACCAAGAAGCAAGTTGGGGAGGAAAGGGATTATTAAGTTTACATTTCCACAGTGCTGTTCATCACTAAAGGAAGTCAGGACTGGTACTCAAGCAGGTCAGGAAGCAGGAGCTGATGCAGAGGCCATGGAGGGATGTTACTTACTGGCTTGCTTCCCCTGGCTTGCTCAGTTTGGTCTCTTATACAACCTAAGACTGCCAGCCCAGAGATGGTCCCACCCACAAGGGGACCTCCTCCCTTGATTACCAATAAGGAAAATGCCCTACAGCTGGATCTCATGGAGGTACTTCCCCAACTGAAGCTCCTTTCTCTGTGATAACTTCAGCATGTGTCAAGTTGACACACAAAACCAGCCAGTACACTAGGTTTTATTGAAAAATGAGGTTAGATGTCAGAGAAATGAAAAAGAAACATCATCTTATAGAAAGAATGTTATGTATTCAAAGATGTTGAGTCAACCATACTTGCTAAGAATGTCATGTAAATACATCAAGAGTTATGGACCAGTGGAAATAAATGCCAAGAGCAAACCAGCGTAACTCAAGATCAAGTGCTCTCTGAGGGATCACACATCATTCATAGTGACCTATATTGAAGGTGTCCTTTCCTTTGGTAGACAGAATACATTATTAAAAAATACAGCTCTTGTAAAGGAGATCTGTTTCAGTCACTCTGTTACAAAGCTGAGACCTGTGCTGTGAAGTGCATTAGTCTCAACACATAGAATTAAATGAGTGCTTTCCAAAGAAAAATTAAAAATATTTGGAAAAATAAAAATGATTCAATTGAAGAAGATAAATATGGAATGAGTGGTGAGATTCAGGTAAATATTTCATGATTGCATTAACTGTAACAGTAGCTCAAAATTAGTTCACACTTATCATACATGCCTGCTATTGTCTAAGTGTATTCTTATTAACTCTGTATAGTCATAAACATTCATGACATACTTTTTATCAATAGTTCTGTTTGTAGATAAAGAAGCTGGAACAAGAATGTTAATTAATATACTAAATTGAAATAGCTCACATCAGTATGACCAAGAACAATTATTCTAATTGGGGGAAAAAACCTTAACAATAATTTAGACTCAGTAGATCACTTCCTAGGTCTTACATATGTCTTCAGAAAAGTGCTATGGTCAGAAAAATGTGTTACAAAGTAGCAATATATTGAATATGGAAGAAATTCTGTGGAGAATGTCAAATGAAATTAAAAGTTCAAAATGACTTCAATGGCTATAGAATGATATTGACATCTGTAATTTATATCATGTGTAAAATCAAGTACTTGTTGTTCATATGGTTGATATTTATAAAACCAAGACTCCAGTTGAAATACAAGAGCAAACACAGGAACTTTGACAGACAACAGCATAATTAAAATTTACATTTCTAGAAGACAGGAGGAAAAGGAGTTTCTCCAGCCATAAGGAATCTTCCAGAATCAATGTCATATCTCATGAGGGCAGACTTTCCATCTAAACTTACATGATTGTTTTTCTGCCACCTTCCTATCACATGAAAGAAAATAAGTCTGCTTCAGATTTGTCTCATATAGTTAGATGTCAGAAGGAACCCTCAAGATGTCATTAGCACAATTAATCACTCATCTGTTTAAGTCACTCACCTGATTGTTTGATTGCATGATCTGAGTTATTAGCACACAGTGATATTAATGGAAGTTTTATACCACAAAGGGGACATTGAGTTGGCCTTCTCATCTCCTGAATCTATGTCTTGAGTACTTTGATCTTCCCAAGAATAAGGCATGACCACAGATGAGACATGTGAGCTGATGATAGTCCAGAAAAAAAAAAAAAAAAAAGAAAGAAAAGAAAAAAGAAAAAAGAAAAAAAGACCCAGGAGACTTATTCTACTTTTCATTTCCACTTAACTTCAACAGCTGTAAGTCACTTATAAAAAGTATCTGGCAGGATGTCTTCCAAGATTGTTAAGAGCTTTATGATGTCTGGGGCCTAGCAAGACACTGGAATGGAATTCCAAGTTCATAGCTCTAAAACAGTTATGCAGAAAGAGCAACCCATGAAAGCCAGATGCTGCTCGTCTGCTGGACCTTAGTCCTTGTCTGCTGGTCGTTAGTACTGAATACACTCTACATTCTCCTTCATTCCTACTGTCCAGAGTAGCAGAGATATTTAATTCCCTTGATATTGTAATTACAAAACGAGTGCATTGATTGCCAGCACTGAAAAGCTTAGGCTGGCATATTTCTTTTTTTTTTCTTTTTTTTTTTTATTTATTATTAGATGATTTCTTCATTTACATTTCAAGTGTTATCCCATAAGTCCCCTATACCCTCCCCCCGCCCTGTTCACCTACCTACCCACTACCACTACTTGGCCCTGGCATTCCCCTGTAATGGGGCATATAAACATTGTTAGACCAAGGGCCTTTCTTCCCCAATAATGGCCAATTAGGCCATCTTCTAATACATATGCAGCTAGAGACATGAGCTCTGGGGGTTCTGATTAGTTCATATTGTTGTTCCATCTATAGGGTTGCAGACCCCTACAGCTCTTGGGTACTCTCTCTAGCTCCTACATTGGAGACCCTGTGTTCTGCCCTATAGATGATTGTGAGCATCCACTTCTGTATTTGTCAGGGACTGTCAAAGCCTCACAGGAGACAGCTATATCAGGGTCCTTTCAGCAATATCCTGCTGGCATATGAAATAGTGTCTGCATTTGGTGGCTGATTATGTGATGGACCACCCGGGTGGGGCACTCTCTGGATAGTCCATCCTTTCATTTTAGCTCCAAACTTTGTCTCTGCACCTCCTTCCATGTATATTTTAATCCCTATTCTAGGGAGGAATGAAATATCCACGCGTTGGTCTTTCTTGATTTTCTTGTGTTTTGGAAATTGTATCTTGGGTATTCTAGGTTTCTAGGCTAATATCCGCTTATCAGTAAATGCATATCAAGTGACTTCTTTTGTTATTGGGTTACCTCACTAAGGATGATATCCTCCAGATACATCCATTTGCTCAAGAATTTCATAAATTCATTGTTTTTAATAGCTGAGTAGTACTCCATTGTGTAAATGTACCACATTTTCTGTATCCATTCCTCTATTGAGAGACATCTGGGTTTTTTCCAGCTTCTGGCTATTATAAATAAGGCTGCTATGAACATAATGGAGCATATGTCCTTGTTACCAGTTGGAATATCTTCTGGGTATATGCCCAGTAGAGGTATTGCTAGATCTTTCAGTAGTACTATGTCCACTTTTCTGAGAAACCGCCAGATTGATTTCCAGAGTGGTTGTACCAGCTTGCAATCCCACCAGCAATGAAGGAGTGTTTCTCTTTCTCCACATCCTCGCCAGCATCTGCTGTCCCCTGAATTTTTGATCTTAGCCATTCTTACTGGTGTGAGGTGTAATCTCAGTGTTGTTTTGATTTGCATTTCTCTGATGATTAAGGATTTCAAACATTTTTTAAGGTGCTTCTCAGCTCTTTGGCATTCTTCAGTTGAGAATTCTTTGTTTAGCACTGTACCCCATTTTTTAATGGGGTTATTTGAATTTCTGGCGTTCAGCTTCTTGAGCTCTTTGTAAATATTGGATATTAGCCTCCTATGAGATTTAGGATTTCAACACTCCCTTACAGCAAATTCCCCAGCACATGAGTATGACACCTGAGAATTAGAAGTATGCCCTCAGAGCAAGATTGCCAGACCAGCAGCAACAACAGCACCAGAAATGGGTTTCAAGGTAGATTCTTGGCCCAAGAAAGAGGCTAAATTGAAATTTCTGCTGTGCACAGTGTATTGTGCATTTATTATGCCTCTCCAGGAATAGTGACTCTCTAGCAGGAGGGGTACAACTGCTCAGAGGTCCATACCTGCACATTGGTGTCATCCCAGCCAAGATTCCATATGGTTCTGATTTTGCTTTGAGGGTGGCACCTGCTGTATCATATGGATGAAGTAGACAGTGGTCACTAAGAAAATATTTTGATGGAGAGATAGACATACACACTTCACGAAATGCACAAATTATTTCCAGCACATCAAACTCAGTAACAGACTAAAGATGGCACTGCCATACTTTCAGAGAATAGACATGCCATTAGCCATCTAGCCCTGGATTGTATGTGGCATGAGGAGGATTTAACCTAGAAGGTATTTTGCTGAGCGCAGCCATTCTCAGTTACCCAGTGTGCTCTCTATTGCTGTGATAAAGACCAACAGAAACTTGAAGAGAAATGGGATCATTTGGTTTTTACTGCCATATCACAGTACACCATTGATGGAAGCCAGAACAAAAATGCAAAGCAGGAAACTAGAGACAGGAACCAAAGAAGACACCATGGATAAGTGCTGATTCCTAGTTTACTCTTGGATTGCTTGTTCAGCCTGCTTCCCACCCCACCCCACCCCCCCACCCCCCACCCCCACCCCCCCGCAAGAACCACCTGGCTAGGAGTATCACAGTATCCATAGGAAGCTGCTGTCTCCAATCTCAATTATTAATTAAAAAGATGTCCCTTGGAGGCTTTTCCATGAGCCAATGTTATGAAAGCATTTTGTCAATTGAGGTTCCCTCTTTCCATATGATTCTAGCTTGTATACACTTGACACAAAACTAACTGATACACTACCTGTTCTAAAGAAGTTACACTTCCTAAAATTGACTATGGAGGAAATTTCTCAGCCTGTCAGATGCATTTCTTAGAAATCAGTTGATGGCCATGGGCTAAGATTTTAGGAGCAAAGATTTGAGTATCTTATCCAGGATGATAAGACTGACATTCTTACCCTCTCTCCACGAACTCCGGAAGTTCACATCATATGTTTGCCTTTTCCTGAGAGGGCTTTCCTCAGTGTATTTGAACAAGGCTGTCTAGTCACAGACAATATAATCTCAAATGCTCTGAAATCCTATCTCCAAATAACAAAATGTCGCTCCACACAATCCTAATGAATGGGTCGAAAAGAGGGAGAATATGTCATTACAAATTTATCTTATGGAATGGTTATAGGTAGATGTTTAATATTTACATGATCACTGCAAAGAATATCAACTCCATTAAATTCATTAACATTTGGGATATACAAGATATACTGCTTAGGATATACAAATGTATAAATTACTATTTAAGATATAATAATGAATATCTGCAGTGTTTATTACCTGAAAGAAATTATAGTCCATTGTCATAACAGATAACACTTCTTTTCTTCATTCTAGCACTTACCAATATCTGAACTCATTGATTTTTGCATCTAAATGTATGAGCTTAACGAAGAAAGATTTATGTGTGTTTGTACATGGTGATTTGGTCCTTGTCAAACTCTGTGAATATAGTAACTACTAAATAATATGCCTAAAAGTATGTATAAATTAATTTCTTTGCTATTTTATTTGTTCTTCTCTCATATAATCTATCCCAACTACTATTTTCCCTCTCTCTAATCATCGCAGTCCTGCTCCACTTTGTCTTCCCAAGATCCACTCCATTCTTTGCTTTCCTTAGAAAAGAGCAGACCTCCCAGGATACCAACCAAACATGGCAAAACAAGTTACAATAAGAATAAGCACACACCTTCATATTAAGGTTGGATGAGGCACACAGTTGGAGGAAATTGGCCCCGACAGAGCGCAAAGGGGTCAAAGACAACTCCTGCTCCCATTTTAAGAGTCCCACAAAACAACCAAGCTACACAAACATGTTACTGATCATCAATACATATTATAAATGTCATCCTTCATATAAACAGATTAAATTATTTGTTTTGAATAACAGTACATCCAAACTTAGTCTTCCATGATAACGACTAAGGATGCCTTCCTATGAGAGCCATCATGATTGTTATTTTCCTTCTGATTAAGGGTTTTAACTACGCAATGAAACTGCACTCTTCTGTTTCTATAAAATACTTTTACGTAATGTTCAAAATTATAAAATAAAAGATGAATGCATACAAAGCCACATGAAATTCAGGGAAAAGCAGTTGTTTACTTTCCTGGGGGAAATCTGAATTTGAGATGAGAAATGGAAAAATCAGCAAAAGCCAGTCAAAAGAACTCACCAGGAGAAACCATGGAGAGGGGATGAAATCCACATTTGCTTTATGGTATCTCTGTTAGCAAGGCTATGAAAAAGCAAGAACATAAATGCAAAGCATTCAACAAGGCAATCTACGTGTCAAGGACTCAGGCTTACTCATCATGGAAAGCATAGGGCGACCTGCTGAGTCATGAGAGACATATAAGCTGTAGGTCATCAGGAGCAACAGACAGGAGAAGGATTTATTGAATAGTTATCAAAACCTTTTACAGTCATGATAATTAATATAGTAGACTAGAATCCCATATATATACAAAATAAGCAAAGTAAAAATTTCAGGAAAAAATATAGTCATTATTTCAAGTTTACATCAAAGAAGGAGCAGGAAGTTAACCTTTGTTTCCTTTTTTTCATATGATGTGCAGGGCATGCAGCTACTTCCTGGCATTCTTATTTTGTTTGTCTTTTGTAAAAGAATGTTCTTAATATCATTCCACAATGGATTAAGTTGTAGGTGAAGCAGGAAAGATACCTTGATACCTTAGGACTTTTGGTACACAGGTTGAAATTATGCTTCATTAAAAACTCTATCTAAAAATTTGATGGAGAGAAAAAGCTAGCACAGTCAGGGAATGGTAGAGGTTCTTAAACTAGAGGACTCCTCTCTGTTCCCAAAGCCATCAATCAATGAGCAACGTGTGGTATTATACTCAGTATTACTGACTAAAGTTATTGTTAGGGAACATCACATAGCATTTGGTTGGAGAAACTCTTGGACCTGTTTAGTTGACTGGCTTGAAATAATCCTTAAGCATCTCGCCAGTGCAGAAGCATCAACTGGCTTCCACAATGAGACTCCAGATGTCCAGAAACCAACCTTCTCTGCCACACTGTGAACATTTCATTCATGAATTATATTTTCTTGGAGAAACTTCTACATTCTTCTCAATGCCAAAGATTTCAATAAAATCAGAACACTGTTTTTAATTTGCAGGTGTAGCAATCTTGACAACAATATTTATTCTCTGTTTCATCTGAATTGAGACTTCTCAGTTGTCTGCAGAAGAATAATTTGAATGTATTTTTTAAATCATTTCAGCCTAGGCAAGTAGCAATCACACTCCATTGATGTGTTGAATAAACTAGAGAATCTATCATGAATCCAAACTTGTGAGGGTCTTATAAATACATCCTCCGAGAAGAGCCTCTCATTTGAGGGGTTATTCAAGACAAATTAACAGAAAACATCTGCGAATCAGAGTTTACTTCTCTTTGAGTTTCTTTCATTTTAATTTCAACAACCAGCCATTGCAAATCAAAGTTTATGCTATATTATTTCCACCAGTAGATAGAGATTCAGTGAGCCCGCTGTGGAACAATATTTAAGAAGTAATAATTTAGAACATTGTTAGTAAAGGGAAATAAAAACATCTTGAAGGTAATTTGTATTTTCCCCAAAGTAGAGAGTTGAGACAGAAAAAAAAATAGTTTTGTAATCACACTGTATTAGGGGTGAATGTTTACTGTGAACATTGCTGACTCTTTATTGATCTCTCTCAAAACCATTCTAAAACTCACACTCTCTGAAATTTCACCTCATAAAGAAATGTACTACAGAGAGGCACCAATGTAACTGGGGTTCTGCATTATTAGTGCAAATTGCTCCATTCTGGTGTTGGATTTACAGGGTTGCCTTTATTTGAATATTAAGTTTCAGAGTTAATATTGAAAATGATTCTTTAAATCTGTGGAGGAAAACTAGATTATGCAACAAATATTGTGATAACCATTTAGTGAAAGTAATGATATTTAACAAATTTTCAGCCGTTAAGAAAATAACTTCCAGATATCGCTGATTCAAATAAGCTGAATCATCAAATGTTGGAAGAAAATCTGTCATTAAAAGGGTTGGAATATAACAGATTTCTTTAAGCATGAAACAAATCAAAAATCATCTTAAAAGATTTTAAATTGTTATTACCAAATATATCACAATTACCTAAATAATGAAAAATTAAAACACCCATAACATCTTTGTCTTAGTTAGGACTTCCATTGCTGTGACCATGGAACTCTTTCATACCATGACCAAGGCAACTCTTACAAAGGACATTTAACTGGGCCTGGCTTACAGGTTCAGAGGTTCAATCCATTATCATCAAGGCATGAAGCATGGTGCTGGAGGAGCTGAAAGGTCTGCATCTTGCTCAGAAGGCAAACAGGAGAAGGATGACTCCCAGGCAGCTAAGATGAGGAGGGTCTTAAAGGTCATGTCCACAGTTCAGCACATACTTCCTCCAACAAGGCCACACCTACTCAAACAAGACCACACCTTCTAAAGTGTCACTCCCTGTGCCAATAATTTTCAACACCACAGTCTTAGAGAATTGAATGAACTAGATCACCTGAGAAATGTGTAATTTTGTTAGTTTATTTTTTTTAACTTTCCTCAAACTCTGTAATGGTAACTAAGACAAGCCATTCGAAAGGCATGTATGAGTGGTATGTGTGTGTGCGCGCATACACACACACACACACACACACACACACACACACACAAGCACACATGCACAATGGGAAATCAAGCAGAGGAATAAAGAAATTATGAAGTTCTCTGTAATTGTAAATGATTTTTATACAACTTACAATGGTTATTCATGTCATAAGAAAATTAAAAAGGACAGTTAGGCACCATTGACAAAGATCTACATGTTTGACTCGTAAAGAAAGAGGCCATTTTATAAGCAGTGTTATTAAGAGATAAGGTGTACATACACACACACACACACACACACACACACACACACACACATACACACACACACACATATATACACACAGAGCCCTACCCCATAACCTTAACAAGATCACAAAACTCATTGATATGAAAAGAAAGTGTTCATTTTTTCCATCATTTCACAGTTGACACACCATAGGTGGTATGTCTAAGTACAAATTATTGCACTCTGGTGTTAGCTGAATAAATTAGTTCAGTACCAACAGATAATTTCCATCAGGTCTTTCAGGGTCCTGGCTTTGGCAAAGTGTTGCTTTGTACACTGTGTTAAGATGTCTCTCTGAACTTCAGTAGCTGCTGAAGGCACCTTTTAATTGGTTAAAGTAAAAATCTTATGGCCTATAAGAAAAGGCAGGATAATAAAGTGGGACATCAGGCAGAGAGAGGGACTCTAGAAAAGAGTCATGCTCTCGTGATTTGCCACAGAGAAACAGAGGAAGTCAGGCTTATGAAACTGAGGAGAGGTGAACAAAACTTAGATTACTATAAGCAGGATATTTAGGTTATGATAAAGTAGGAAGCAAGCCTAGCCTAAGGTCTAGGAAGTAATAAAAGTAAACCTTCCTGTCATCACATGGGAACTGAGGCAGACATGGAAAAGGCCCATATACTTCCAGGCTTAATCTACTAACTGATTTCTTGACCCTCAAGGAGAGGCTTTCCTAACTATGGGGATATCAAATCTCACTGTACACCCATTTTCTCCTAGATTGTAGGAAGAAAAGCAAGTCCAAAGTTTAAAAACTCCTTTAAAGTCCCTGTTCAGTACTTCTCCCCATCTCCTGGGTGATATATGGGATTTAGAAATTCCAGGAAAGACTAGAGTAGACACAGGTCTGGGTCAGGAGTACCTGCTGAGACTTTCTTCTCCTGAGGCTAGGGTTAGTAGAAGGCGGAGAGTCCAGGTTGCTCCTAGCGATGGAGAGTAACTTACAGGCTTCTGACCACCTGTCATCAGGGACAGTCACATATAACTGACAATGGCTTCTAAAGAGGAAGAAAAGATGAAAATATCAAAGAGCAGAAGTCTTATAAAAAGATTATACCGACACAGTTTGTAGGCAGGTGACAGAAGACATTGGCACAAGGAGGCAATTAGAATATCAGAGTTTACAGAGATTCAAGTATAATCTCCATGGAAGATTTCCTGGATGTCGGTTTACTTTGCTGTTGTTGTAGTTTGTGTAGAAATTTTTTAGGTAATTTTAATGAACTGTTAACTATAAAATTTAGGGTATGTGAATTTATGTGTGTATATGTTTATCCACTCGTCAAAAGCACTGATCATACAAAATTTTTTAAATACAAAATTTTAGTAAATACAGACTTTTAAATTCATGATTCAATGAAACTGGAAATATGTTTAAAATGTCCCCAGAGAACTTGAGTGTTATAAACTAGAAGAAACCCCTTTATTAGTAAATCCTATAGAATAAGAAAAGCAAACCGATTCACAGAAGATATCCTGGTATATTTTCACATGTGATATATATATATATATATATATATATATATATATATATATATATATATATATATAATCAAGTAGATTAAAGGAAGTATAGAAGGAGGTGATGGAGAGCCCTTAGGAGGGTCTGGAGGGGGAAAGGGGGAAAGGGGGAGGAGAAAAGTGGCACAATTATATTTTAATTAAAATGGTTTTACTTTTGAGGTTATAATATAATTACAATATTTCTCCTTCCTAATCTGTCCTTTAAACTCTCCCATAGTCTACTCTGTGTTCTTCTTCACATTCATGGCCTGATTTTTCACAAATTGTTATTGTATCCAAATATTTTATGAAGAGAAAAGTAATAGAAAATGATTAATCATTCAGAAAATGTATAATGTCATAAATAAATGTAAAACAGAAACCTTGTTGTGGTTTGTTTGGGTTTTTTGTTTGTTTGTTTGTTTGTTGTTTTTGCCTGTTGGTAGCAGAGGAATGAAATGCAGAACTTCATGACTTTTGATTTTAAGGAAATTTCAAAGCATCCTGGACTTTCTGTCATTCATTATTTGGTTGACTTGCAGAGACTCTAGGGAACTGGATTTTGTAAGATCACAACAGGCACAGGGACATTGACTAGGATGTTGCATAAGCAATAATTCACCACATGTATTTTTTTGTATATTCCTAAATCAGTTAATCTATTCCTAGTTACTACTTATAGGATGCATAGAAAATACTGATTTCTATCTGATTAACATGCCCATGATATGAATTCATCCTGTGGTGATGGATTATTCATTAGTATAGCACAAAAATCAAAAGAACAGGATATTTTCCATGTGTAATAATTATTTAAAACATGATTATTTAGATATAGATTTTCTAGATCAAAGGGTTCTTGATCCTGTAACTGAACAGATCCCAGAGGAGTAAAATCAGTCAGAAAGTAATAGGCTGGTGACCTGAGCCCAGCAGAACAAACATGCCTGCATTTGACTATCATTCTTAATTTAGGTCCTCAGCTTTGTACATAATGTGATTTGTCAGGTATTTAATGCTTTCACATTTTCTCATGTTAATAATAACCTGCTTGGAAAATTCTTAGGTGAACGAGTGTAGCTTTAGATTATATACCCTAATAATCCACCCTTCTAATTACACAGATGTATCATCAGTTTTATGTTAATGGTTTATTTTATGGGTATGAATGTCTGTCTGTCTGTATTTATAGCAAAAGAATCTGGTTTTCCTTTTTGCGGGGGTGAGATGGGGGTATTACCTGAATTAAATTTGACTTTCTACTTTTTAAAATCCAAGATGTCTTTAGAAAGCGATGAGAAGGTGCATTGTGCTTCGGACTTAATTATGAGATCTGTGATGAGTGCAATAACTTGTCATACTAATCACTTTTTAAATGGCACTGGGCAAAACTGATAACACCAAACTGTCAATTGGCAAATTTCAACCCAGGGTAAATTGTTCCATTAAAGAGTAGTGAAGGTTTAGGATACTTAATCAGCCTCATTGACTTTTACTGATGTTGTCCCGGGAAGCCAACTTTTGGAAGACGGTGCATCTCCTCTCTGCCAGTCATGTGTGTGGATCTCCTCTTATCTCATCCTGATCACAACCTGATTGAAGTACAGTGCCATCTGGTCCCTCCATTTCAGAGTTAAAGTCAGGATAGAACATTTTCACATTAAATGGCTCATTGCACTTCTCATCCCCGCAACTGAATCATAAAATATCTCTGTTTGGCTTTGTTGCCTAGAAACTTAAACACACAGTATATTTACATCCATAAGTATATATAACTTTATCAAAGAATCACATAGAATTTCATGAGGAGTATCTATTTACATAACTGTGATATGGATTTTGTGTATATATAATTTATATGGTTTGTATTTCTTGCTATATTTGCTCACTATAATTAGTTACACAAAGCATATTTATTTTCTACCATAAAATGAAAGTCATTATAGATAAGCTTCATACTTTGAAACTTCTGTCCTTCTACAACCGTATATTAGATCAAAATTGTAACCTATGGTTTTCACAGGAATATAACTGACTCCCATGGATATGCAACACTGAAATTATATAACATATTGAAGTGTATTCTGACCATGATTTTAATAGCATTAGAATTCTGGCAGCAGAAATGAAAAATGATAATTAAAACAGTAGTTTTATTCTATTTTTATATGATATTACATTCAGAGGTAAATAACTCAAGCCTAGTATAGCAACTTTATGACATTAAAGACCCCAAAGAAGAACCTGGCATGGTTTCCACCCACTAGTTCCTCCTCATTTATATACCCATATAGTGGAAGTTGTATCACTAATTATTGAGCATTTTAATCATATGGTGGTCTGAGTGAGACACAACGCCCCTCCCAAATCTCACTTATTTGAATACTTGGTCCCCATTTGGTGGAACTGTTGTGAAGGCTATGAAACCTCTGGGAGGTGGAGGTTTAGTTTGCTGGGGGAAGTATGTCATTGGGAACAGGCTTTGAGTCTCTTCAGCCCATTCCCTTGTCCCAGGCGCCCTTCCCTAGGTAGGTAAAATACATGCTTCCTTAATGGCAGAGCTGCCTCAGACTCCTGCTGTTATGTATTCCCTGGCTGTTGACTTACCTTCCTTGCCAGGAAGAAGTCCAGCTCTCTGAAACTATACAGGAAACAAAACGAAATAGCTCTTTTGTCCTTTGCCTCACTGGTAATGGTGGTATTCTATCATGGTAACAGTGAATAAAATCAGCCAGAAGGGAAGGAAATAGATGTATTCCACACTGCTCAGCAGAGAGCTCAGTTCATTCCACACCATCACCTGAAGAGCATCCTCAGTGTTTCAGCGTGTGTCACTGGACAGACTACCTACAAAAGGGACAGGGAGCAGTTCTTCAGCTCATACACTGTGGTCCCTCCACAGGACTGTGATTTCTCCTCTTCCACCTCATAGGCAGATCTTTCCTTGATTTTGAGAAACACTTAAATTTTTACTAAATATATTATGCACACAAACACACATATATAATTCCTTTGGAAACTTTTAGAAACATGTTTAAACTTCAAACTAATTGTGTGGTGAAGTTGCAATTTCTTTAGTGTTGTGGGTCACGACATGTGGGGACAATCCTTCTATCTCACACACACACACACACACACACACACACACACACACATTTTCATGGGAGGACTTGATGCATTCTACCTCACTTGACGACTATATGCAAAACAGTTCATTTTGTTCAATTTGTTAATTCAACAGCAGTTTACAACTTTAAAACCAAAAGTGTTAGAGATATTTGCACACACATTTTAGTTACTTTTATTTTCATTTTCATATATTCAAACTCTCTTATATATTATATTAAATGATATCTTAAAAGACTTTCATGAGCAATGAAAATACGAGTTTATAAATCCTAGAATTAGAGATGAAAAACTTATGATGCTGCTTTTGTGTTACCCTTCCATGACCGTCAATCCTGCAGCATAAAGAGATTTCCCTCAATGAGCTCTTTTTTTTTTTTTTAACTTCAATTATACTTTCTCATTTAAGAGGTAGTTGGATGATAAACAATGAATTATGAGTTACTGTGTTCCTTCAGGGATTTTGTTTGTAGTCTGTGACTTGTTATTTCCCAGTGAATACATAACAAGACAACTTAGTCTTATTTCATGCCCAATAATAAAAGAGGTTATAAATAAGTATATATTTACATTTTTGCAGCTCCCAGTGGGAAGGCTTAGACCTGGAAATACTAAACCTACAACCCGGTAATAGACAGTCAGGCTTAACTGGAACCCATGTGTTACATTGTTGCAAACAGTCAGACTTAACTAGGACCTGAATGTTATATTGTTACAAACAATCAATCTTAAGGACCTGAATGTTACATTGTGGCAAACATGAGCAAGGAAGTAAATGAGGACAGTGCACTGCAGGCCTGAGGATGCAGCTCCCTTCCATCATGTTTGCCTAGGAGGCTAAAAGCCCTGGGTTTCTATTTACATTTTTATTTAATTTGTTACCTTATAGGCTCTTTGTATATGTATTATGGCTTCCTGTTTTATGTTTTTATGTGAAGCCCTGGGTTTTAATAAGTTGTTCTGGCAATAGGAACTTCGAAGACCCACTGTTTTCAATAGTTTAAAATGCCTTAGAATATTACAGTTAAATCAATAAACATACAAGTAATTCACAATGATGTAAAATGTATTAAATTTTAAAACCCAATGCACAACTGCAGTTATTCATTCAGAGCCCTCATTTTGAGGCATTTCACTAAGATTGGGAAAGATCAAGCATGTTTGGAACTTCTATATCTGTAACATCTGAAATGATGCTTATATCTGTCAACATGGAAAAGCTAGATTTTTATTGCTGTAATCTTCATGTGTGTTATAAATTTAACGTTTCCAGCATCTCCATGATAACAATGATTTTATAGTTGAAAATTAATATCTGAATCCTATGTTTTTGATATATATATAATATATATATAATACTTAATTAATTTACAATGATGGTGGACTATTCACCATATGATTCTGTATTATCAGTGTAATTCAATGGCCTGAGTTTAGTAGCCTCTAAAGAATAAAATGATCAATAGTACACGTTCCTGAAATATCCAGCCTTCTAATCATCCTGGATAGCTCTATGTAGGGTGATTCATTTTTAATGTATAGTAATAATAAGTTAGTATAACAATTAGGATTCCAGAAAGAAATATATGAAACATACAAAGAGTGAACCTGAGTTAAATAAATATCTACAACATTGTACACAGGCAACACAGATAGTAATTATAGAATAAAATACAAATTCCTGTACACGATGAGGCTGACGGAGATAAGGTGTGGCACTAAGCCAATTCAGAACACTATCTGAGGAGAAAGAGGAGAAAATGGTACATACACCATTTTCTCTTTTTCTGATCCCAATCCCCTCTTGGTTTTTGGATCAAGAAATCACAGAGCTAGAATGTTGTTTTGGGACAATCTATAAAAGTCTTCTTCTAATGGAGAGTATAAGAGAAGAGCCCATCTGGGCATAGCAATGAGGAAAATCAACTACAGAACATGTGCTGACTTAGAGAATTAGTCATGTCATATTGACTAGACATTCAAATAAAACCAAACCATTTAGGGCTTTCCAGAAGACAAAGCTAGCATTGAAAATTATGTTTTATATTATGATGACTGTTTCCTATTAACTTGTATTCCCATGCCTTGTCAACACAGTAATAATGGATCATAACGAAGATGACTGAAAGACAAATGAGAGATGATACATTTTCACATGAAATTATTGACAAAAATTAATTGTACAAGACAATTATTACAGAGTAATTTTCTTGAATTTTGATTCATTTGGGCACAAATTTGTAGGAAAAATTATGTATGTTAAATATTCTCAAAACTTCATTCAATAAGACTAAACTTGCTTAGTAAGGAAAATTTCATTTGGCCATTTTACTTCTGAGTGTTGCTTTAAAATGTACAGAATGGTTTGATTAAAGACAAATCATTTAGGTGTAAATTTATTTTCACATTGCTAGAGTATAGTGGGATCTGTATGTCCTTGCTTTTCATGGTAGATTTATTTCGTTAAGACTTCTCTGTTTTAATGACTTGTATGTGCATATGTCTCTCTGGAGTTATATGTATACGAGTACAGGTACCAGCAGAGACTGAAAGAAGACATCAGTTTCCCAGGAACTGGATTGTGAACTGGCAATGATGAGCTGCCTGACATGGGTCCTTTGCCTAACCTCTGCCTCTTTTTCTCTTCTGGTTAAGACATGACTACTTTCACTGCAGGTGATCAGGTTTGCAGGGTTCTCTGAGATAAGTGACCTCAATAATGTGTCTCAGGATCATATCATGGAACAGCAGATATTTGGAGACTTCACTAATGATTGCACTTGCACTGTGCTTTCTGCTAGACTAGAGCAAGTCAACCTTCTCTCGGGGAATTCTAATTGCACTTGAGTGCCTTATCCTAGTGTTGATTGAGAGAGTATCTAGGTACCTATATAGAGCTAGGTGCTATCATACTAAAAGCAGTTCTCTGTTGATGCTGCCCAGACTCAACCATACTCAGTCCTGAAATGGCACACTTTTTACCATCGTCTCTTGATGAATTTTTGCTTATTTAATTGAGATCTAGATATTTGGTCTTTTTTTACATTGTTATTATTTCTTTAACTCCACTTAAAGTTTTCCAACTGAGGTAGTCAGCATCATCTGTCAACTTGATAAAATCCTGCGATCAACTGAGAAAAGCCAATGCCAAGTGATGAAACACCTCTCAGATGGGCCGGTGGTATGTTTAAGGGGTATTGTCTTGATTGCTCACTGAGACAGGAAAGCTAAGTCCACTCCAGGAATGTCATAGTCAGGTAGTCTAGAGCCACATAAGAGAGGTAGCTGACTGAAGAGGAAGCCGGTAATCAGATTCCTCCATGATTTCTGCTTCATGCTTCTGGTTCCAGTTCCAGTTTTAGCTTTTCTTCTAATGGACTATAACCCATAAGATGAAATTGATCTTTCCTCACTAAGTTGCTTGTGGTAGTGGTGTTTATTACATCAACACAACAAGTAAACTAGGATTTGGCAGTATTCCATAGCCATAAAAATTTTGTTTCCTAGTTTATAGTATAAAAATTAATGAAATTTGACTTTATACTTAGCTATTTTTCTTCCCTATTGCATAGAAATACTTTGAAAGTGAAATAAACCCCTAGTAGACTTATTATAAGAAAATTTCTGGATAACTTTAACCTTTCTATGATTACATTTGTTCATGAAATTCACTTATGTACAACCATGTTAACATTGTGTGGAGGTCACAGTGTGCTGGTTGGGTAGTGTTTGAATTTCAGTAAGGTATATAACTTTATCCTCCACCATCCTGTGAGGTAAGATTTTAATTAGGGAAAATAAAATGGCAGGTTTTCCACCCTTACCATATGAAGCCTATAATGTAGATGTCTCCCTATGTACAGGGTCCTCTGTGTGTGTGTGTGTGTGTGTGTGTGTGTGTGTGCATGGTGTAGTTTTTAAAACATTACTTAGTGATATTTGGGTGGATGAAGAAGCATGTATCATTCTGTAATCCATGAATTCATGAAGATAGTCACAGAATTAGAGGGGAACTTTCAAAGTGCCTTCTGGAAGGGATGGGTGTTTTCTGTGTACAGAAACAAAAGATCAGGATGTGGGGTCTCACAGAAATGTCTACTATCCCTCATTATTTACCAAGCCTTTCACAAGTGCATGCAGGTGAAGTTTCCGTGTAAGGACTATATTTCCTAACTCCTCTGGCTCCTGGATGATCTGTGTGTGCCTCCCACTACCCCATAAATATTTCCCAAACAGTTCTCCTTCCCTGCCTTGATATGTGCTGACTGCAGACCAGTTAAGGAGGATGGCAGCAAGTCTATCAGCACAGAAAGCTGTATGAGTATTTTACAAAAGAGACAACTTCACTTTCTGGGTGTCAGTGTTTCTGGGCGCGTGTTAAATAATAACGCCTCAATTGTCTAAGTGGCTGAGATTTCAAGTCCCTTTAAAATCTGCTACTGCAGTGTGCTTTAGTGCGGCAGCAAGTGCCAACTGTGACAGCTAGAGAGCAAGCAACTAAAATGCTGTTTCATTTTCCTTCTCCTAGAGAAAAATATTCAAAATGGAAAAGTCATAGCCAACCTAACTGGAAATAAAATGAAGGGTTAAAATACCCTACATCACACTTGCAATGAAACAGACTATTGTCTACCTCCAGTTAAATTGTAACAAGTCAGCCAGGCAAAGAGCAGGAAAGCAGGATTCAAGAGAAAAAAAGTAACAATGGTGTTTAAATAGATCATTCTTGCTTCAATTTCTAGCAATGCCTTGAAAATGAAAAGGCCAGTTCCACTTAAAGGAATGTATCCATATGGATTATAAAATTACTTAAAATTCCTTGTACTTTCTCATCTACTGGTCATGCTAAACTCAGAGACATATGCTCTTATCAAAGTGCACAACAGAGAGTCTCTAACCAAATGCTTAGGTAGAAGAGGGGGGAAGTCCAGCTCATAGTAGTTTTCATCTTTTGCTTTTGCTTTGCCCCACAAGTATCCTTTGGTAGTGCAGGATTATCTCTCACTACCTCACAGGACAGCTAAACTTGCTTCATTCTTGCCTCTCCTCTCTCTGTGATGCCTGCTGGCTTTGTCCCTTGGGGACAAGTCCTATTTTGCGCTCATTTTTCTTGTATCAATCAGGGTCTTTAGATGGCAGCACACTTTCCCTCAGCCAGCTACGAAATTCTCAGAGTCAAGGATTGGTTCACTGTTTTTGGCCATTACAACCCTTACTTCTATAAATGAAGCTTTGCTCAAGAGCAGATGCATTCCTTGTTCAGAAATCTCTGGTTTTAGGCTAGACTTCTGGACAGTGTTCAGCCAAGTATGCCGCTTATCCTAAAGGAGACTTTCATCAATGTCTCCATTGTATTTGTGAATTTTTACGGTGTTTGGACTCCTTCCTCCTCATACTGATTGTTCACAATGCTTCCTCAGCCTGTCTTCAACAAACACAAATCTCTTCCCAGCTGCTCTGCGGCTTCTTGATAATTTCAAATTCCTTGCTTGACAATATATAAAGGATCCTCAACTTTCAGAATCTCTACTCCTTAAACTTGAATATTAAGCCATAGGCTAAAAGACAGTATATATATTTTTCTCCTGAGAGTGAGTAAATCTGCCATGCCATGATTGAGTGTGCCCAAGATACACCCAGGAGCCTTCATAAGTCAGATGATATTAGAGGCTGGGTGAAGAAGGCTGTGTCTATGGATGCCTACACGACTTATATAACTCACTTGCAGGTGGACAGTTGCCTAAAGCAAGTCTAGAGTGTTCGTTCCTTGTTAGAAACCAGATTAGAGAAATACTATGAAACTAAACATTATTATTTTTAAAAATTTCAAAAAGTCAAAAGACATGAAGAAAAATAGAAGAATCCGAATATATAAACATAGATATTAACGTGACTAATATATGCAAAAAGAATTGTAAGTAATTGATCATACAATTTTGTTCTTATTCAATATAAAATAGAATAATTTCACCTCTTTCCCAGATTTTTGAGGAATTCATAATTTGTAGATATATAAAGATGTTAATTGAGGATACTGAAAAGACATTAAGTACAACTGTGTCAAAACATATTTATTCTTATTCATTCAGTTATGACAATGACTTCTTGTTTAGCATCTAAGAATAAATTCAACATAATCATCAAATAACTTTCTAGTCACAAATTTTTGTGTGTGAGCCTGGAAATTACATGGCAATACAATAAACATCTGAAAACCAGAAGTAAGCTAGACAAACATGTAAACACCTGCCTATATAAGAAATAAAGCATCAGCGAATATAATCCAAATTGAAGTGCAACAGTAAAATGATTAAATGTTCAAAGAACACCAAAAAAATAATAATATTATCAAGAAAATAAATTGTAAAAGCATCCATAGCATCCAAGTGGCAGATACACAGCCAAAACCCATGTGCTTCTTCCATTTACTGTTGAGAGTCATTTATCCAATGTTTACTGCTTCAACTGTGTTTGCAGTTTATATAATTTTCCTATACTGTTGAATGCAGATCTACAAGCTATGCAGCTGCAACTAGAAGTTGCAAAAAGAAATGAAAATCTGATAACTCTTAATTCCTTAAGATTATTGGATTAAAAACCCACCAAACTTCAGGATAGTTGGCTTATTCTGCTGTTGCCTCATTTTCCGCTGGTTTTCCATTTCTCTGCCAGCGTCACAATTAAGTAGATTACAGGCGTCACTAGAAACAGTGCACCTCTTTGCAAGCTGCTTCTTCATGCAGAGTGTATGCGGTGTCTTCAGAAAACAATAAAGCTACCATTGTAATTATATATTAGAAAAATATTCTATCTTGATGTCATTGTATGATATGGTAAAAAGCCATAACAGCAGTACAATCTGTTCTTAAAAACACTCGCATGCTGTCAACCCTATTTAGATCCAGGTAGGAGGGAACAGCCAGAGTGCTTACCCACAATCACCATTCTCTCATCCGTTATTGCAGTGAATAAAATAAAAATGCTGCAGGGGAATGCACTGGAAAAACTGAACTGCGTGGGCATTGCACGGGGATGATGAATTAGAAGAAAAATTAGATCAATTATTTCCAAATTAAAATTTTAAATCAGCTGTCAGATTGATAATGCTATTGGAATTATGTAAGAGAATTATTCTAGAAAGCTCTGAAAATCCCAATGTGAATCATTCAGTGTAAGCCAACTCTATGCACTATGGCTCAGCTCTATGCACCATTTCCTATGGTGTGCACTGTAGCTACTGCCATTAAGGTAGTAAGTCAACAATGAGTAGTAAGTAAAAAAAAATTACAAACTTTACCTCTTCTCTTTTCTATCCTGTAAAATTCAGGGACTGTAGGAAAATATGGTGTGATAAAAATTAGAAGTATACCACTGAAATGAAGCCTAAAAGGCCCTTACACATTAATGATATTTTCTGTTGTGTAGCTTTGTTCTGTATGTCCTGTGAGTCATATTCTTTTCTTGATTTTGAAATCAGGTAAATTGTTGCAGTTTGTTTCATTTTTCTCTAGTGGTTTGGATTCTGGAATGAAAGTATGTCAAAGAATGGCCTCTGATCACACAGGAGGAAAGCAACAGAAGGGTTTGTCATGGGTTGGGCTTATTATACACATATGTTATAATTGTGTGAAGACATTAATGAATCTTCTAAGTGTGTCATGAGAGCCACAGGAGTCTCTTAGATGTGGGTGTGGTGAAGCACAGCTCAGGAGTTCACAGCAGACTGACCATGCTTTCCTAAAAGGAATAGACATGCATGGAGAGGACTCCATGGGGCACTCTGCTATCAGGGGAAGATGAAGAAGTGGTGTCAGTTCCTTGTTCTCAAACATGGTCTGAAATATAAGAGATAGTGTAAGTAAGTCCTTTTTTCAAATATTTCCCATTTGGACAAATTGGGGATGGCCAGACACACGAGGAGGGACGGCAGAGCAATAGCAAGAAGATCACACTCCTTTCTGTGTTCATAAATTTTAAATGAACAGAGGAGTAGGGGCAGTTGTTGAATGATGTGAATTGCATATTGCTTGAAGACAATGTGTGTGCAATATTTTCAAAGTACAAATGAACATATAACTTATTCTTTAATACATTGCTCTTTGCAGAGGAAAGTAGCTAAATATGACTCTGAAAAGCATCTATTTATAAACTGACCTTCCTCTTTATTGTACTTTGAAATACTATTCATACTATTTTTAAAAATTCTCTTTTAAGTATTTTCAGTCATGGAAGATAAATTTGTGACTGAAAATGTTTGATCGTGACCAGAGATAGTGGGACATCTTAGAACTCCTTTGTGCTAGTGAGCATGTGTTTCTCTCTGCACCCTAAAATTTACCCTTATAACTCATAAAGCTAATAAATGCTACACTGACATTTTGATGAGTAGCTGACATCCTTTAAAAAGTGGAGAAGTGTCTCAGTTGTAAACTGGGAGGTGATTCTGCAGCCTAAACAAAGGATGAAGATAAGCTCTATTCTGAACAATAATGATTAAACTCTGGTTCATTTAAACATAGTCATTACACAAACACCTGTAAAGTAAATATGTTGATGTTACAATTCCTTGCAACGTTCATCAATATTTAATGAAAATGTACAGCTTGCACGAATTGGTATATGACAGGATATCTATATTGTATAATTAATAATATTAATTAACATGAATATTAATTAATAGTAATGGTTATAGTGTTAGTAATAGTAGTGTTCAATTTTTTTGTTTGTGGTAGATACAAAATAAGGTGATCATATCTGACATTTAATAGTTTAATGATGCTAAATTGTACTCTTACTAATATTTAGATGACTATTGATAGATTACAAATTTGTTTCTTTGGACATTGGGATATTTATATTACAAAAATTTTATAGAATATATATGATTCTTTATAGCTGAGTATACACACTCCCTTGTACCTATAACCACATTTATTTATCCATTTATCCAGTGATAGATATGTAGGCTGCTTCTATATCTTTGCTACTTCTAACAGTGCAATAAAAGTAACCATATGTGTCCAGATAGCATTGTGGTAGCCTGACTTAGATTCTTTTGTCTGTATACACTGCAACTCTCTGTTCATTCTGAGGAAAACAATGTCAATTTTATCTTTTGCAGGTTTTGAATCATGAATAATACAATAACAATTATTGCTATTTGAATATGTCGATTATTTTTAATTATTTATTTTTTTAATATTCACTTTAAATCCTGTTTCTGCCTCCCTCCGGGTCACCCTCAAACAACCATTCCCTCATACCGGCTCTCCTTCTCCTCTGAGTGGGTGGGGCCTGCCTTGCAGATCCTCCAATCCTGACACATCAAGTCTCTGTGAGATTAAATGCTTCCTTTCTCACTGACACCAGACAAGGCAGTCCAGCGAAAGAACATATCCCATTTACAGGCAACAGCTTTTGGTATAAACCCTGCTTCAGTTGTTTGGGACCCACATGAAGACCTAGCTGCACATCTGCTAAATTCATGTGGGGAGGTCTAGGTCTAGCCCATACATGTTCTTTGGTCGGTGGTTCAGTCTCTGAGAGCCACAAGCGTCCAGGTTAGTTGATTCTGTTGATCTTCCTGTGTAGTTGCAATCTCTTTAGGGCTGCAATCTTTCCTTCAATTCTACCATCAGAGCCCCTCAGCTCCATCAACTGTTTGGCTGTGGGTGTCTACATCTTTCTGAGTAAGTTGTTAGGTGGAGCCTCTCAGAGGACAGCCATGCCAGACTCCTGTCTTCAAGCATGACAGAGCATCATTAATAGTGTCCGGGATTGTTGCTTGGCCATGGGACTGCTTACAAGTTGGGCCAGTTATTCTTTGGCCATTCCCTCAGTCTCTGATCCATCCCTAATCCCTGCATTTCTTGTAGATAGGATAATTTTGGGGTCAAAAGTTTTGTGGGTGGGTTAGTGTCCCCATCCCTTCCCTGGGGTTCATGCCTCCCAGAGGAAGCAGCCTCCCCAGGCTCCATGTCCCCAGTGCTATGAGTCACAGTTAAGGATGCCCAATTGATTCTTTGGCACCTCCCCTACCCCCGGTCTCAGTCTCTTCCTGGAGATGTCTCCTATCCCCCCCACCCCCCATAAGTTGCAGATGCTACACCATCTCATAAAGAAACTTGGTTAAATATTTCATAGCCGCTGTATTTGTTATAGCCAGAAGCTGGAAACAACCTAGATGTCCCTCAATTAAAGAATGGATTTTATTTTAAAAACAAAAGTGGTATATCTACCCAATAGAATACAATTCAGCTATGAAAAACAAGGACTTCGTGAATTTTGCAAGCAAATGGATAGAAATGGAGGATATTATCCTGAGTGAGGTAACCCATTCCCCAAAGGACATGCTGCATGATCTGTACTCACTTATATGTGGATATTAGCCATACATAAACCACAGGATACCCATGCTACATTCCACAGACCCACAGAGTTAGAACAGGGAGGAGGCACAAGCAAGGATGCTCGAGTCTCACTTGGAAGAGGGAATGAAATAGTCCTGGAGGGCAGATGGAGGGAGGGAACTAGATGGGAGAGGGGTCAGGAGGAGTGGGGGTTGGGTGTGGGGAGGGGCAGAGGGAGGGACATATTTCCATGAGCATGAATCTATCAATTAATATAACTAGAAACTCTTCAAATTACATTGATATCCTCATTTTAAATATAAGCCATGTATAACAAGGTAAACATAAGGCATTTAGTTATAAGTCAAACTTGTGGAACATTGGAAGTTTTTTGAAGGGATGGACAAAAATAATTATATCTAAACTACTCCTCAATAAAAATATAAAATGAAAATAATACATTTTAAATATTCATATAAACTACATATAGTTCAATCGCCTTGGTTTCAGTCAAAATTCATGTTATCATCTTCATAACTGGCATAGCGTTGTCCCATGAGCCTTTTGGAACACTGGTAAAAGCCTAAGGAGTATATTGAATTTAATTATCAATATTTGCACAGTAATATTTTTGTCAGAAGCTCAGGGAATTGTGAAGCTGCTACATTCTTTGAAGATAAATTTGCTTCACATTCAAACAACATTTGCTGCTGTGTTTGAGACTCCACTGTATCCATAGCTACAGCATGGGACTTGCCCTTGTCTCTTTGCTTGTAATATACTAAAGGGTAACATTACAGAGAATAATTTTCACTAAATATACTCTCATAAAAACATGATTTTGACTTCACTGTCAAACTATATGAAACAGAATTTACAAAAATTAATTTCCCTACATTGAAATTATTAATAATGCCTACATCTTAAGTATTCACCTCAGAAAAAAAGTGAAAAGAGGGATACAAATTAATACTTGGCCTTTGTGCAGTTGGTCTTTCTACAACTCCATGATATGTCAGTGACATTTTATGTAAACAAATGTTTGTAAATTAAGATATACCTTGTTGATTCAGAAAACAGTTACCTGTTTTGACTTTTTCTTTTTAATTTTTTTTATTATTTTTATTTATTCTTCTCTTCTACAGTCCATCCCAGCCACATATTTCTTCTCTATTCTCCTCCTAGTCTCTCCCACCTCCCCTACTCCACCCATTTACCCTCCATTTCTCTTCAGAAAAGGGCAGGCATCCCATAGAATGTCAGCCAAACATGCCATATCAAATTGCAGTAAGACTAGGCACTTTCTCTCCTATTAAGACTGGATGATATAACTCAGTAGGATGGAAAGTTTCCCAAAAGCCAGCAAAAGAGTCAGAAACAGCTCCTGCTCCCACTGTTAGAAACCCATAAGAATACCAAGCTACATAACTATTGTATAAGCAGAAGGCCTAGGTCAGACCCATGCAGGCTCCCTGATTGTTGGCTCAGCCCCTTTCCCTATGAGCCCTGGTTAGTTGACTCTGTGGGTTTTCTCATGATCTCCTTGACCCCTTTTGGTTCCTACAATCTTTCCTTCCCCTCTTTTGTAGGAGTCCCAGAGCTCTGAATAGTGTTTGTCTTTGCATTTCTGCATCAATTTCCATCAATTGCTGGGTGAAGCCTTTCTGATGACAATTGGGCTAAGCATCAATGTATGAGCATATCATTAGGATTCATTTTCTTGACTTAGTTTCTGAGGCAATACTGTTTTAAGTATTTTATCTCTCTTTTTCCATATCAAAAAATTCTGGGTAAAGGATTATGTTCTCTGCTACAATGTCACCTTTAATTCTGAATCTGTCACAACTAAATTCCTTGTCTTTTCTAGTCTTTGTAGGCATTTTCCATTTGAACATTTAGTGCATTGATACAATAGATCTTGGTCATACCCATCCACCACTTCCTTACTTCAACTTTCTTTAGTGTTTGCCATCTCTTTCCCCACGCTTTTTCCATGTCCTATATTTGTTGTTTGTGGTTTTTTGTGACTGTTAATGGCTCTTGACTTCTATTTAGTATTTTCCATATGCAGGAGTGTATGGCTATGCACCGGGGTACGAGCAACCTACCAGTATCCACCTTCATATACACAGTCATCAATTGCCAATACTTCATCTGATTGGGTCCAAGTTTCCAAGATCCAGCCATACTAGAATATTTACTGGCTTCTTCTTATTCAGTTCTTAGTCAAGTAAACCTTGTTTGTTTGTTTGTTTGTTCGTTTGTTTTTGCTTTGTTTTGTTTTTAAGTTGATGGGTCCAACGTTCACCCCACGTCCAAAGTCAGCATCTGCAAATTTCCTCCCCATCAGTTGGTTCGTATATTTACTCTCTTCAGCAAAGTTTCCCTATGCTTGGATGGTGGGAGGTTGATAATGATGACCCACTGACAGCTGAGCACTCACTGTTACATATACATTTGCACTTCAACCAGTTACATGTCTCTGAATAAATACTTAGCCACTGTAATACGAAAAAAATTAACAAAGGTCCAGAGCATGCATGACCTAAACATAAATATGTAGAATTCAGTTTTATAGTATGACTATTTCAAAACAGCAATAGGTTTCCCCATATATATTTGCCTACCATAGGATATGACCACGTTTACCACATACCATACCAGACATTAAGTCCTTTCCGAAGAGCAGATTTCTTATTCAATTAGAAAATAGTTGTTTATCTATAAGCCATTATTCTGCCATTGGACCAGGTCCATCATTTGTCTTGTCTACAGGTCAGTGCTACAGTGAGCAGGGCCCAGACCTGGTTAAGACCATTGATGCTTATTTCATCAGCCTTTTGGCACTAGTAAAGCTAGGCAGCAAGGAGACTTTCCTGGTCAGTTCAGGGTTAGTTTCTCCATGCCCAGAATCCAAATTGATCAATGTCTTCAGCAATACGACCTTTCT
The DNA here is from genome assembly GCA_902729485.2 of Mus minutoides. Classification (NCBI taxonomy): domain Eukaryota; kingdom Metazoa; phylum Chordata; class Mammalia; order Rodentia; family Muridae; genus Mus; species Mus minutoides. The sequence goes on along the minus strand of CACVCL010029542.1, from coordinate 3,325 downwards.
ATGTAGTTATGTTAGAAAAGCAGAAGTGAGAGCAGTAACTTGTGTTGTCTGAGTTACTGATACAGACTTCCTGACCAATATTTTATAGGGTTACATCCAGGGCAAGGCACTGGGATTTTATGTTTAATAATCTGTCTTCTAAGAATAGTGTTGTCCAAACTTGTATACTTTTTAAAAATCCCCATCTATATTCCATAAATGCATATTATATATAAAAGTCTCCTAAACAAGTAAAATTAGCTTACAAAATAGTGATTTTCCCCCATAGGCTTCTTTATATATCCATATTTTTGACTAATTCTCCCCATCTTCTCTAAACCATAATCCCCCCCATCACCACTGAAACCTTTAACCATGAGTAGTTCTCTTTGGTCCTTCATATCACATATATGATTTTGTCTGTGGATTGGAAGATTTTTGCATGTGCACCTGTGGGAATTAAACAAGGGTGTAGGGGAAGAAGGGGGAAAGGGTGGAGCCCATGTCCCGCCAGAGCTCCTCCTATGCTCTGGGCAGGCAGACATGGGAAGGCTGCCAGACACTTTCCACTCAGCCCTAGGTGGGCATCTAAGCCACTGACCCCACTCGATGGGGGCAGGAGGGTAGACAAGGGGAAGCCCCCCTACCAGGAGCCCCAGGACACCACACTCAGACCTGGGAATACTGGAGAGAGGGCTGAGGTAGAGAGGTTCCCAGGAAGGCAAGAGTCTTTAGTCTTGTCCTTGACTGGAGCACAGGAAGGCCTCCATCATCCAAGCACAGTGGGCCTTGATGAACAGAGACAGTCTATGGTTTTAGAGCTTTATTGTAGAAAGGCAGGGGGAAAGAGAGAGGATAAAAAGAGAGAGAGAGACACTGGCCATGGTCAAGAGGAAAGAAGGGGGAAAGGGAGAGAGAGAGGAAAGGCTAGAAAGTAAGAAAGAGAGAGTAAGAGAGAGTAAGAGAGTGAGAGGAGAGAATGAGGAGAGTGAGAGGAGAGAGTAAGAGAGCTAGAGGTGGGGCCAAGCAGCCCCTCTTATCTTTACTGTTATCTATTATCTTTACTGTTGCTAGGTAACTGGGGAGGGGTGTAGCCTGAATGTCAGCAGTTTGGGACATTGTCTATGTGACTAGCCATGCTTTTCCTGTGGGGGCTGTGGGGGTGGTAACTTTGACAGGAGCCAGAGTTCCAGGAGATATGAGGGAACACCTACTATGCTATGTAGATGTATTATCACCACTCCAGGGTTCAGACCTCAGCTCGACTAGAGACCAGCCTGTCTATAATAGCCCAATGCCCCATATGAACCTTGTGTTTTCACATGTCCTTTCTTTGGGTTAAGCCCTCTGCTGGTGCTTTGTTTTCTCATCTCTATGGTCTCACATTTCTTCCCCAGTATTCCACCTTTCTATTTTTTTTTTATCCATATTTCATTATCCTCATTTCCAGTGTGCATCTACTTGTTGGGAGTGACCCTGTTTGAATGTTAACTGCCTTGTCAGCTATAAGTACTTACTTATAAAGTCTTGGCCACTGTGGGAAAGTACTAGCCCAGCTGAGTACAAATAGACATAGATCCTGAAGTCATCAGGGAACAAATAGCTATAAATCTTGTGGATAGGTGCCGAATAACCCATTCTGTTCTGATCTTCCTGCTGAACTGTTTACCCAGTCAATTTCTTGTTCCTGCACACAGGTGCATTGCCCAGAGACAAAGCAACCCCCTTCCACCCCCTTCCTGCTCTTATGAAATATATAACCTGTGTGGGAAAAATAAAAATTTGTCAGCTTGAACAGAACCTTGTCTTGCTGTCATTCTTTGTGTTTCTTGTCCTCATTCTCCTCCACGTGCTCCTCAAGTCCCTGTTTGACTGGTAAGGACATCTACTCACCACACTGCAATGACTAATATTTACTTTCAACACGATAATCAGAACCAGCTGAGGGACAGATCTAGGCATTTCCGGGGTGAATTCCCTGACTTGATTTGACTGAGGTAGGACTGTTTGTGGAGATAAGGTTCTGAACAGCACCATGCATTCATAATTCATTGCTTCCTGATTGTGGCTGAGAAGATCCATCTCACATCATGGCTTCAGTGCCAGAATGGACTGCATGCTTGAACACTGAGCCAAAGTTGCTTTTATTAGATAATGCATTACAGCAATGGGAAAATGAAACAAAGGCATGCTCATATTGATGGCAGGACCAAGTGAGTGGGCTTTATTTAAGCAATGTCTTTAATATAAAAGACAATATGCTATGGAGATGCTTTAAATTACACCTACAGATTTTCCTCACTTTGTGAAAAAAATAACTAGCCAATTGCATAATATTAGTTTCAGTTAACTCTTAGATTAGAGATGAGCACATAAATAACTAGCAAACAAAATAAAGCAGAAAGGTGTTTATGCACACCTAGTAGCTGAGAACTTTTATGCTGAATTTTGTGGTTCCCATCAGGCAAGTGCTGATTCAGAATCCAGCAGATGCTTTTGTAGCTTGAAAGGTTTGTTGACCATTAAAACCTTCCAGCCCTCACAAGCTTTCTACCTATTTCTGCCAGAAATCTTCCTGTGAATTCAGAGGCTAAAGACTTAAGCATACCCATCACCCAGTGCATTGAAATGTCTTATAAACAGAGTCAACATGGTTATTCTTTAATGAAAAAAGAAATATAGCCTCTGTGTGCCTTCATTCTCGTGGGGTGAAGAGATTATATTCTCAATTTAAAACCAAACACTATTATCAATATCCCTTGGAAGTTCTACTTAATTAAAATGCTCTACTCATAAAACCTGCCAAATAAAAACTTCCTTCAGTTTCTCAATTAACTGCATTTAATTAGAATTATATAATATGAAAAGGATCTGTTTGCAGCTTATCTTAATCAAAGAGATTGTGGTTTGGTCAATATAAACAGAACATTAGAAAAAGTAATAGAAACCAATGAAATCAAATGTTCCTCTTTCTAAATTAACTCTGTGTTTAGCTGATACAAGGAAAGGAAAAGCTGTCCTTAGTCTGGCTTATGTGATTACACTGTTAGATTTCTATCTACTACACCTGTATGCTTGTACACAGCCATGGCTGAGAGCTACCCTGTGTTGCTTTCTTTGTGTTCTCACAGTTGCCTGACCCCTGTGAGGGTATGTGTGGGTGCACATGTGTTTCCAGGTCCAGATCTACGTGGAGACCTAAACTCTCTTTTGTCATTCATTCCTCAGATATGGCCCACACTCATTGTCTTAGTCAGGGTTTCTATTCCTGCACAAACATCATGACCAAGCAGCAAGTTGGGGAGGAAAGGGTTTATTTGGCTTACACTTCCATTCAGCTGTTCAT